>SSNR01000683.1:18283-28951 GCA_006937965.1 Callopanchax toddi | reverse complement strand
GGTTACAACCACTCAATCACCATCTCTACGGTTACAACCACTCATTCACCATCGCTATGGTTACAACCACTCATTCACCATCGCTATGGTTAAAACCACTCATTCACCATCGCTATGGTTACAACCACTTAATCACCATCGCTATGGTTATAACCACTCAATCACCATCACTATGGTTACAACCACTTAATCACCATCGCTATGGTTACAACCACTCAATCACCATCGCTATGGTTACAACCACTCAATCACCATCACTATGATTACAACCACTCAATCACCATCGCTATGGTTACAACCACTCAATCACCATCACTATGGTTACAACCACTCAATCACCATCGCTATGGTTACAACCACTCAATCACCATCGCTATGGTTACAACCACTCAATCACCATCGCTATGGTTACAACCACTCAATCACCATCGCTATGGTTACAACCACTCAATCACCATCACTATGGTTACAACCACTTAATCACCATCACTATGGTTACAACCACTTAATCACCATCTCTACGGTTACAACCACTCAATCACCATCACTATGGTTACAACCACTTAATCACCATCGTTATGGTTACAACCACTCAATCACCATCACTATGGTTACAACCACTTAATCACCATCACTATGGTTACAACCACTTAATCACCATCGCTATGGTTACAACCACTTAATCACCATCGCTATGGTTACAACCACTCAATCACCATCACTATGGTTACAACCACTCAATCACCATCACTATGGTTACAACCACTTAATCACCATCGCTATGGTTACAACCACTCATTTACCATCGCTATGGTTACAACCACTCATTCACCATCGCTATGGTTACAGATCTGATCAGCAGTCAGAAGAATCACATCTAAGACACACACACACACACACACACACGACACACACACACACACACACACATTTTTTACTTCAGACAAGACACAGGTTGTGGTTTCAGGACCTGATGTGACTTGAAGTGACCTGATGTGACTTGATGTGACCTGATGTGACTTGGAGTGACCTGATGTGACTTGATGTGACCTGATGTGACTTGGAGTGACCTGATGTGACTTGGAGTGACCTGATGTGACTTGGAGTGACCTGATGTGACTTGATGTGACCTGATGTGACCTGATGTGACTTGGAGTGACCTGATGTGACTTGGAGTGGCCTGATGTGACTTGGAGTGACCTGATGTGACTTGGAGTGACCTGATGTGACTTGGAGTGACCTGATGTGACATGCTGAAATCTGTCCGAGTATCAAACTAAACGTTAACAGACTCCAGGGTTCAGAACTCATGCGTCTGTTTCCTGCTGAAATGCTCCTCATACATAACAATTCTCTGACCTCCTACAGAAGATCCACTTAATAAAGCCCGTTTGTCCCCTGAGCCCACACTGAATCTGGGCCTGCAGACCCCGTGGACACAGAGCCATTCATCACTGAGGGTTTCCCCCCCCCCCCCACACACACACACACACACACTGGTGAATGTCATGCAGCATGAAGAACGCGTAGATAAACTGTAAAAACAGAGTTCTGACAGGAAGCTTGATGAACTCCTCAGCAGCAACAAAACGGAAGGTTCTAGAAGGTCCTGCTTTTCAAAGCTCCAGCTGCCTGGTGGAATCAGAGAAGCCGCCCTGTTGCTTCAGAGCAGCCTGGCTCACACTGAGGAGACATCAGAACATCTGTGTTCTCCTCCAGACCTGCCACAGCTTGTCTGGTGGTGGGCTGTGGTCCAGAGACCAACAACCCAGTTCCTTCACCTGAAACAGTCACAAGGAAATAATGAAATCCTCAATTTCATCCAACAAGCATCATGACATCACTCCATGTGGGCGGAGTCTGTAGACAAAGGAAGTAGTCCTCTGACTGGAGCAATACTCAGGATTCTGTCAGGAGAAATGATATATAAACATTTATACAATATACTCATGTACATATGTTTATATACGTGAGGACGTCATTAGAGGAGAGAACATCTGTATTTTACTGACATTTTTATAAAACTTAAAGTAACACTACGTAACTTGTTCCTATTTTAAATCCTGTCCTTGATCCAGTCTGATCTAATCTGATCCAGTTTGATCTAATCTGATCCAGTCTGATCTAATCTGATCCAGTCTGATCTAATCTGATCCAGTCTGATCTAATCTGATCCAGTCTGATCTAATCTGATCCAGTCTGATCTAATCTGATCCAGTCTGATCTAATCTGATCCAGTCTGATCTAATCTGATCCAGTCTGATCTAATCTGACCCTTTACAGGTTCATAAAAGTCCCTCAGCTCCATCTGCTGCTTGGATCCAGAATACCACGTCTGTATCTTCTGAGTCTCTGGTCCGGTGTCCTGAAGTCTCACAAAGTCCCGTATCTCAGAGGGTTAGGCTAACCCAGTGTGGCTAGCTGTTATGCTAGCTCCGGAGTGTTTTTAGCTCCTAATTCCTGATTTTTCCCATCTCTCCCTGCTTGAACAGCTGATTTCTTTGACTGAGTGATGAACCGCTCCAGTAGAAAGCAGTGAAGGCTGAGGAGACGTTTAACAGGGAGATTTAGGGCTTTCTGAGCAGAAACTATGGGGCTAACGTTTTTACTGCAGTGAGTTAAAACGGACACTAGGGGGAGCTAAAAACAAGCAAAAGTTCTTAGAATGTCTTTAAACTGTGAAGTTAGAAAAATACATTATATATTAAAATATAAAATAAGTTAAAATGTCTTCATCCTGTGACAGACTGACGTCGTGAGACTCGATTAAAAGGATCTTTCCTGAGAGGATCAGCTTCTAAAGAGCACAACGTTTTTAAAGAAACAGGTCACAAATCCTAAAAGCTTAAAAAGTATCAAATGAATTTAAACCATTATTTATAGGAAGGACCTTAAAGAGCTGAACGTTTTGATGCTTAACAGGTTGAAATGGTTTCAAAACTAAAAGAAATTATTTAAAAAGAAACATGGAAGCAGGAAAAAACGGGAACTAATTATGAAAAGAGAAAAAGATCCTTCGTCCAATCAGTTTGAAGGACATGAGGTTTATTATTCCTACATCTACAGACTTGTCCATAAACCTGGGACCTTCTGTCCTGGTGGACGTCAGACCTACTGAGGTTTATGTGAGGAGGAATCTTCAACACAAGAGAGAGGCTGTGGTAAAGAGACAGCTGGGTGTGGAGGTGGGAGTCAGAGCAGATCCTCCCAGGAGTTCTAGTTCCAACATGAGCCAGCATTCCTCACATAGCACCGCCCGCCACGTCACACCTCCTCCATCAGCACCACACAGTAAATCTGAGTCCTCCTCCACAGGATAAGGACCCACCTGGAACCAGTCCGCCTGTGGAGGTCGGTCCTCCTAAAGCTGCTCTGACATCACACCCTAACCTTCACAGCACCATTTCATCGTAGTGGATTTTATGTTTGAATTCAAAAAAGAAACTCAAATAAATTCAAAAATATAAATGAAAAACAACAAAAAGGTCAAAGTTCAAACGTTCAAAATAGAAGCTTAAAAACCAAAAGAACCACTCAAACTGATTTTGATTGGCTAACCTACAACCTGGATGTTCTTAAAGAATGGATCCTGATCATAAGTGATTCTCTGATGGTTTTCCACACCGGAGGAACTCCAGATCAGCTCACGGCTTAAAAACCTCCAGCATGAAGCTCCGAGGAGACGTAAACATCACAACCACAGCAGCCTGAGGCCACAGCAAAATACAGAGGAAGAAGAGTGGTAATGAAAGGTCTGACAGGAAGGTGTTAGTGGTCGGGAACAGCCTCGTTATGATCCCAGGACCAGATCTGATCTACAACCATCAGAGCAGATTAAACACAGTAAATACAGAACGATGAGAAAACACACACACACACACACACACACACACACACACACACACACACACACACACACACACACACACACACACACACACAGAAACACAGTTCAGGATCTGGGATCCTGACAGCTCTGAAGCCTGGAGGTCTGTTCCAGTCCGGCTCTAATCAGCAGACATCCAGTCACACAGATAATTAACTTCCTGTCAATAAAGACAACAAACAGCAGCTCAGACATAAAAATCCTCCATGTATATATATATATGTGTGTATATGTATATATATACACTGTATATATATGTATATATATGTGTGTAAATATATATATATATATATATATATATGTATATATATAAGTATATATATATACTGTATATATATGTGTGTATATGTATATATATACACACACATATATACACATATATATGTGTGTGTATATATATACATATACATATATATACAGTATATATATATATATATATATATACACTTATATATATACATATATATATATATACACACATATATATACACACACATATATACACATATATATGTGTGTGTATATATATACATATACATATACATATATATACAGTATATATATATATATACACTTATATATATACATATATATATACACACATATATATACACACACATATATACACATATATATGTGTGTGTATATATATACATATACATATACATATATATACAGTATATATACATACATATATATATATATATATTTACACACATATATATACATATATATACAGTGTATATATATACATATATATATACACACACATATATATACACATATATATATATATATATATGTGTGTATATATATATATCTATACGTATACATATATATACTGTATATATATATGTATATATATATATACAGTATATATATATATATACTGTATATATATATATATACATATATATATATATATGTGTATATATATATATATATATTTACACACACCTATATTTATGAATATATTTATACTTCTTTCTTTCTTTTGATACCTTTTTTTTGCTGATCTGAAACACTTGACTAAGCTGAAGAAATACGGGTGTAAATACTTTTCCCAGCCCTGACTGGGTGTCTGACTGCTGCTGTGTGTGTCTCCTGGGACATTCAGAGACACAACAGGCTGCAGGGATTTTATTAAACAGCATCCAGAGATCAGCTGACTGGATGCTGCTTGTTGTGGAGAAACGTCAGAAAAGAAAGAACCAGAAGTAGAGGATGGTTCACCAGACGGGACGGTGCTTTAAGCTGCAGCATCCCTACTGCTAATCCAACACACACACACACACACACACACACACACACACACACACACACACACACACACACACACACACACACAGTGATTTCTTCAGAAAATTCCTTCAATCCTCGTCAGACGACCCCATCTGTCACCGGAGGTCAGAGGTCAGGATTAATGTGTTTGTGTCTGAGAGCTGTTAGACGACTGTCTATCCCCATTAGTCAGTCAGCTAACTAGTTAGTTAGTTAGTTAGTTAGTTAGTTAGTTAGTTAGTTAGTTAGTTAGTTAGTCAGTTAGTTAGTTTGCAGTTTAGGTTTTATAACTTTTCTGTTTATTCTTTCCTGTTAAACTCATCATAAACTGCTAAACGATGACGTTTTGTAATAACTCATAATTGAGAAGGTTTCTATAACCAATCAGAGAATCCGTTATAATAATTAAAGCTCCATATTCATCTCTCCCTCTCCACTCTGAGGCTTTCCTTCTACATCTCACTAACAGGTCAAAGCTCTGCGTTGGTCAAACTGACCCTTACTTTAAGGTCAGCTGTTCTTCCACCTCCTCATCCATAAACTTTACTTTCTAATGGGCGGGGCAGTTGGGGAGCAGAGCTAAGCCCCGCCCATCTCTAAGCCCCGCCCATCTCCCTTCTCCGTGAGACGTCAGTGGGTCTTCAGGGTCTCAGATGAAGGGAGTAACTCGTTGATCAACCATTTACGAAGTAACTGCCGTGCTTTAGCGTCACCATGACTGTTAGCTAACGTTTGAGGATGAGCGCTCCGTGGTTTTTAAAGGGCGGGGGGGCTCAGGTAGACAAGGTGCTCTGATTGGCTCTGTCCTCTAGAGAGGAGTGGTCTGTTCAGGGGAAACATTTAGAAACCATTTCCCTAAAATGAGAATCAGGAAGTGAAAACGGTGAAAATATTTGACACTTTGAGTCTGTGGGACTGATCTGATGTTAGAAGGACTTTAGGAAGTGGATTTTACAAAATATGAGACCTTTAAGAATGCAGATGTGAAAAAACAGTTTTTAGTCATCGTTCTGATGCTAAGATCACTAAATCCATGTTGTGGGTCTATAGACCAAAGCACTGGATGACTAATGAAATGATTTGGTCTTTCACCAAAGATCAGACAGAGATCTGAAGAGGAGCAGAAGAAGCAAAGGAGGTGGATCAGCAGTGGAGTCCAGGACCTGCTGCTGTAGAAGATCATCTCTGTAGACCAGATCCTGGACTGAGATCTTCATTCAACAACAGAGAGTCTTCAGTCAGAGGCTCCTTCAGATCTGATGCAGCACAGAAGATCCTTCCTGTCCATCACAGACCACTAGAAGGTCCTTCCTGTCCATCACAGACCACTAGAAGGTCCTTCCTGTCCATCACAGACCACTAGAAGGTCCTTCAGTTCACAGCTAGAACAGTCTACTGTGACCTCAACATCTACCATCTCTCTGGGATTAATAAAGTATTTCTGGATAATCTTTGGATCAGTAGAGACTACTTCCAGGCTCAGAGGTGGACCATGAACTCAGCTCTGCAGGAAACTGAACCTTTACTGTGAAGCAGAAATGATGAACCTGAGATCAACAACAGGAGGAGAAACTGGTCCTGGTAGATCAGGCCTGACTAGGAGCTAGGAGCTAGGAACTAGGAGCTAGGAACTAGGAACTAGGAGCTAGGAACTAGGAGCTAGGAACTAGGAACTAGGAGCTAGGAACTAGGAACTAGAAGCTAGGAGCTAGGAACTAGGAGCTAGGAGCTAGGAACTAGGAGCTAGGAACTAGGAGCTAGGAGCTAGGAACTAGGAGCTAGGAACTAGGAGCTAGGAGCTAGGAACTAGGAGCTAGGAGCTAGGAACTAGGAGCTAGGAACTAGGAGCTAAGAGCTAGGAACTCGGAGCTAGGAACTAGGAACCAGGAGCTAGGAGCTAGGAACTAGGAACTAGGAGCTAGGAGCTCCTGGAGGAATACTGGAGTCAGTAACATGGTAGTATAGTGATATATAGTAGAGTAATTTCACAACATTGTTTAAGGCGGTATTGTCAGACCACATGAATGCTTTAGCACTGATTTATAAGCCCCTCAGATAACCGTGTACCCACCACACTGTGGCTAAGCAGAACAAAGCTTCAGACCCTCAAACAGACTGGTGTCAGCAGATGGCTGACTGGAGAGGAAACCTCCCATCTCAGCTTTCTGTCCATCAAGTCAGCCTGAGCTAATCCCCGAGAAGAGCTCCCTGCTGCTCTACAGCACACTGCCTGGAACACAGGAAACAGCAACGACGTCACATCGAACCCTGAGCTTAGACTTAACTCCTGTGTATGAAATATGTAGAGGTTTACATGTACAGCCTGTAAATTAACTTCTCTATTTGATCTCATCCTCATATTGTCTGTGTCATCATGTGGAATCAGTGTGTACGCTGCTGTGACAGGTGGATTTCCCCACTGTGGGATCAATAAAGTCATTCTGTTCTATTAACCCTCAGGCTTCACTGAGGACATTTTTGTCCGTTTGGCCAGTTTTTCTATGTTCGCCATTTTAACACCGTTTGTGCAAATGGTACAAATTTTTGTTGCAAAACCCCTCTCTGGACAAATTTTGAAATTCAATTTGGAATTTTGAAAATAGATCAAGGGAACACTATGAAAAAAACACACCATACTCTGAGTCTTTAGTGGACAAAAACGTCCGCTCGTAAAAGTGGCTATAAAAATGGATACATTCATTTTTTTTGTGCTTTATTTTCATAGATCTGTTAAACAACTTCAGCCCTGCTCAAACATATAAAAACTTCAATCATTTTGAGGATTTTATGCACTATTTTTTGCAGAGGCGACAGGATCAAAAACTGTGGTTTGCATTGAAGTCAATGGGACGTTTTTGTCCTTGAGAGGCACAAGAGGGAGGGAAGTTTTAAATCTGTTGCTACACAAAAACTAATAAAGCATAACATTTGATATTTTATCACATTCTTGACATATCCAAGGCTGACTTAGAAAAATATATTTCAGTCACCCAGAATATGTTTTATGTAAAATATCTCCTCTTTTGTCTGCTTTTTTCATGAAAAAATGAGCATCACACAATCAAGCTGGCATATAAAGGGTTAGAATTTAGATAATTATTCAATATTTGATTGTTTTGATCAGAACTGAAGTTGATCACAAGATTTAAGCCCAAAAAGCAGAAAAAAAATATTAATCTAGATAATTTTTAAAGCAGTTTTAGAAGTGGACATTTTTGTCCGTAAGAGGATAGTAAACTTTAAATCTGTCGCTACGCAAAAACTATAAATGCAAAAAATTTAAAATTTTTGATTTTTCATGACATAACCATGACTGATTTGTAATAAATGCCCCGTGCACAAAAAATAGTATTTTTAGAAAATAACTCATGTTTTGTGTTTTTTCATAAATTACATCGATGACTTTGAGTATTAAAACTGGCACTTCAAGAGTTAAAATCCTCAAAATGATTAAAATGTTTATATGTTTGAGCAGGGCTGAAGTTGTTTAACAGATCTATGAAAAAAAAAAAAGTATAAATTTTTTATAGCCACTTTTACGAGCAGACGTTTTTGTCCACTAAAGACTCAAGAGTAGTAAATTAGAATGAAGCCTGAGGGTTAAAGACTGTATAGAGTCCAGGATGATAAATACTTCTAAAGGTGCCTTTTAGAGAAAACCTCCTAAAATCTACGAACTAATCAGAGAATCAGTTCTACAATAGGAGAATGCAGACCTCGTTCTGAAGCTTTGGCCTGTCTACTGACCACTCCAGGTTCCTGTCGCTGCCTGGTGGATCTGCTCGTTATGAAACGAGTTAAACTAAGTTCAAAGAACGACCTCATGGCTGGTTTTCCATCCGTCTAAAGCGGGTCACTAAAAACCAATCGTCTGGTTTCATTAACAGGATGCAGTGGAGGTCATCTGTGACGTCCCCTCTGGCAGTCTGACCTGATGTCACTACACCATCATTCTGCTGGGCTTCCTCTAGATCAGCCTACCTCTGGAACAGCCTACCTCTGGAACAACCTACCTCTGGAACAACCTACCTCTGGAACAACCTACCTCTGGATCAGCCTACCTCTGGAACAGCCTACCTCTGGAACAACCTACCTCTGGAACAACCTACCTCTGGATCAACCTACCTCTGGAACAGCCTACCTCTGGATCAACCTACCTCTGGAACAACCTACCTCTGGATCAACCTACCTCTGGAACAGCCTACCTCTGGATCAACCTACCTCTGGAACAGCCTACCTCTGGATCAACCTACCTCTGGAACAACCTACCTCTGGAACAACCTACCTCTGGATCAACCTACCTCTGGAACAGCCTACCTCTGGATCAACCTACCTCTGGAACAGCCTACCTCTGGATCAACCTACCTCTGGAACAGCCTACCTCTGGATCAACCTACCTCTGGAACAGCCTACCTCTGGAACAGCCTACCTCTGGAACAGCCTACCTCTGGATCAACCTACCTCTGGAACAGCCTACCTCTGGAACAGCCTACGTCTGGAACAGCCTACCTCTGGAACAGCCTACGTCTGGAACAGCCTACCTCTGGAACAGCCTACGTCTGGAACAGCCTACCTCTGGAACAGCCTACCTCTGGAACAGCCTACCTCTGGATCAACCTACCTCTGGATCAGCCTACCTCTGGATCAACCTACCTCTGGATCAGCCTACCTCTGGAACAGCCTACCTCTGGAACAGCCTACCTCTGGAACAGCCTACCTCTGGAACAGCCTACCTCTGGATCAGCCTACCTCCCCACATTAGATCTGATCAGAGTTGTGGTCCGAGCCTCTTTCCGTCCCTGGTTTTAGACCTGGTCCTCCTGGATCTCTCGATGCTTCCATGTATTTTAGTCTCTTTATGTCTCCCTGTTTCTCTTGCTGAGTGCTGTCTTTGGTATAAAGTGCCATATAAATTGACATGGGGTGGGTCATCAGAATAAAACCACATACTTGTTGTTTTGGTGTTTAACGTTTTTTGGATTACAAGGTAGAGTTAGTCCATAACCACTCTTCAAACTCTCTGGAGTCAGTAACCAAAGAGTGAACAGAAGCCTTGTTCCAACCAGCCAACCATCACTAGGAACAACATAAAAAATATAATGGTAGGTTCGACTTCACAGCCTGCAAGGCCTCAACGTTCCCGGGTCTGGGTAAAGTCCTAGGTCAGGATAAGGTCTCAGGTCTGGGTAAGGTCCCAGGTCTGGGTAAGGTCCCAGGTCTGGGTAAGGTCCCAGGTCTGGGTAAGGTCCCAGGTCTGGGTAAGGTCCCAGGTCTGGGTAAGGTCTCAGGTTAAATCCTGCACAGCAGAACTTTGCTGCAGGCGTCGTTCAGCAGATTAACTTCTGTTTGAATCCACTTAGTCTGAAGACAGTCGACAGTTGAACACACACACACACACACACACACACACACACACACACACACACACACACACACACACACACACACACACACACACACACCAGGCCCTCCAACCCTCCCAGCTGACTCACTGGTTCTGT
>SSNR01000682.1:147224-171149 GCA_006937965.1 Callopanchax toddi | reverse complement strand
TTTGGGTGGAAACAACACTGCTACTGATCCCCGTTCGTTGGAAGCTGGACATTATTTCCACATCATATGAGGACATTTTGTTTTTTATTTGGGACAGAAACAAAGAGGAACTATGGTTCTTAAATTAAAACAAAGCTTATGAGTCATTTACATAGTGTATATCTGCTAAATAGAAAAATAGATGATTTCAAAATAAGTTTTAACTTAGAAAAATATTTATAACAATCACATAATATAAGTACACAAGAAATGGTCCTGCGACCCATGCTTTGTTAGATCAGCGTAGACTTGAGTCACTGTTAGACTAATGTAAAACTTCTAGGACTAATGATGTTTGTTCGTATGAGTTTATACACTCTGTAGTGTCTTCTTGGCCCCGATGAGTTTGCATGTTGGAGAGGCAGGATAAAAAAAATCTAGAGTCTTCAGGCTGGAGAAAGAGGTCACCAAACAGAGCACTTGTCCAATGGGTTCATGGGGGACCCTTTGGGACAGTGGAAAACACGGGAAAATTCATCAAACTGAGAAACGCTGCCAATCACCCTGCAAGAGAGGCAAACAGAGAAAACTCACATGGTTATGTAGAGACTGTTGGAAAGAAAAACAACAGAAGAAAGTGGCAATCTTTCAGACTGATGTCCTATCGGTGTGATGTGTACCTGTAGTGCTCTGGAGCATGTTTGTCAGTTAGCAGTTGCAAATAGATGGACTGAGATCTTCTTTTCATACACCAGTTCTGAAAGACAAGGTCAGTTCTAAAGTGAACCAATACGGGTGCAGCTTAGCTGTAGAAGTCTTTGATACAGTTGGAACCTTCCTGGAACTTTAAAAATATTCCCAGATGGTGCATTTCTTTCCACTGTGTGACCCGGAAACTGTTGGCTGTTATTTACTGAGAACATCACAGTTTT
Source organism: Callopanchax toddi (assembly GCA_006937965.1). Classification (NCBI taxonomy): domain Eukaryota; kingdom Metazoa; phylum Chordata; class Actinopteri; order Cyprinodontiformes; family Nothobranchiidae; genus Callopanchax; species Callopanchax toddi. The sequence continues at coordinate 170,238 of SSNR01000682.1, read as the reverse complement.
TATTCAGCCCTGGTTTGTTGTGTGCAGTGTTGTTTTCGTTAATGAAGACTATAATGAAATTATAGTGTTAACGCACCTTTTTTTTCACAACGTTAATGAGACGCCGATGAGCTAAACGAGGCTCTTTGACGAGACGTCTGTGAGTTTTTATCAACGAAAACATTAGTGTGCCATATCAAATGGATACTTATTGAAAGTTGTGGAACAGTATTTGGGCAAACTCTTTTTGCTGTGACATGTAACTCATGTGAACTCCACATCAAAGCATCCTCTTATTGTGGCGGGGTTGAGCCCTTCCATTATTACTTTCGGGGCGATCACTCTGTCTTGTCTCTGTGGCGGTGTGCTCTCTCATCAAATGGATACTTATTAAAAAAACTTATTGACAGCTTGTGACAACCCTGCTGATTGATTCTATATTGTGTCTTTATTAATCAACTCCACTGTGAGATGTTTGCTTTGTTTGTTTATTTTATTTTAATAAAAATGTGGCGCTATAGTCAAGCTGCTTATGAGCTAATGCTAAGCTAATGAGCTTTAAGTCCTGATTAGTGATTTTATTCATTAAACAGCGACATGTCTTTGTGGCTGAAGGTTAGACCAATACTTATACAGTAGTGTTGATTGAATACTTGGTTATTGTAGTTTCGTCCGTTTGGGAGTTTTTCGTTACTTTTTCTGTTTAATATCAAAACAGCCTATGGTACTTTTGAATTGATTGATGTGATTCTAATTTCCAACTTATCAACCTAAATTCCTTTGTTATAGGATTAATAATAGGGATGCAGTGATACCACTTTTTTCAAGCTGATACGATGCCGATACTTGGATCTGAGTACTTGCCGATACAGAGTACCGATACCGATACTCCTACCACACTAAAATATCCAATGAATTGGAGACAGGTTCTATTTTCTTCTATTTTTGGTTAACTTTAACAAGTACGAGTACATGGTATCGGTGCATCCCTAATTAATAGTTTTTCTGACTAAAGCTATCACATATAAAATGTGACAAATTTTGTCCAAAAGACTAAGACTAAAACCAAACTGGTGCCAAAAACAACACTGGTTTTGTGTCCACTTCAGTCGCTACAGGGTCGATCAGGCTAACTGTCATTGACACAAAGCATTTCCATTTGTCTCACAGCAGGAAGTGGCCTCGTTTCTTCCGCATCGCTGCTGTCAGGAAAAAACTGTATCTCAAAAAGATGCAACCTTTCAAGAAATAAAAAGATAATGTGTTTCTTTTACAATCAATAAACCCTGGTGTTCACAAGTCAGTCTCTTTATGACAATGTTCTTTGAAAACTCATCCATTAATCCAGATAAAGGTGAAAGATGATCAATAGAGATGATTTATGTAAAAACATGAAAATGATGATATAAAGTTTCTACCTGACAGCAATGCTCTTCCCATTTTTTAAGGACAGCTGTTGGATGTTGGGATAATGAAGTGTTAAGCCCCCCCCCCCCAGAGGTTACAGGTAGCTTTAAAGGGTAATCTTTTATCCTGCACTATTGATCTCCACGGGTTGTTTGTTGTGTGTGTCTCCACTGCTGTTTACAGTACTGTGCCGTTTTGGTAAATTAGTCCACTGATGAGACCTGTGCAACACTTGCTTTCGCGTGTCATGTTGATGCTTTGATTCAACAAAAATGTCACCCACGTCCAGGTGGTGGTGATGGAGGTGGAATGCAACGTAAAGAGAGTGCAGTGCTGCATAGACCAGAAGCATGAAAAACACTGAAATAGTGTCAGTACCTTTTAGATTAGAGGACAGGATTCAAGAACATTGATGAGTTGTACAAGTTCAGGATGTATTTAATCACAACTTGGCTGAGATCCAATGCAAAGATTTCAAATGGTTTGATTGTGATTACATATTGAACAAGCTCCACCCCAAAAGTTCACGGTAATCTCAAACATACTACCTCCTTACCAGGGCTGTTATTTGGGGTAAATTTCTACCAGTGTGGACTGGAGACCATGTAGGCCAGGTAAACACAGGGTGAATGAGGGCCCTGTGAAATGATCTGGCTCTGGAAAAAGGTTCCCACAGAGGAAACACGTCTAAAAGTACTACCTCCCTATCAGAGCTGTTTTCTGGGGTAAATTTCTAACCTGGTCATCTGTTTTTTCCCTGATTCCTGATTTACATGTAAAATCAAGCTTCTTAAAATCCAGGTAATTTACAGAATATGACAAAATCTTCAGTGAGTTGAATGTGGAGCTGGACTGAAGCCTGGACTGAGTCTCACCAGCTAACAAAACGGATGGACTAGGAGGGCTGACAGAGGCACTGAATGCAGTTTAATGTGATTTACCAAGACATGGCTACAGGAACATGTTCTCTGAGTCTTTCAGGCTGAACAGGGACTACATACAGTATATGGTATTGGTGGCTGTAATTTCAAACCATATAATCTAATACACATATTTATTGCTGTCAGCTGTTGTTGACGTTCTAAGCTTTTTGTTTCCAGTCTATTAAGTCAACATCCTATTGCATTCAAGAGGATCTCTGATGACATCATCCACACGTTTCTCTCTCTGCTTCACAACCAGCATATTTTAAATCATCTGTTACTACATGCAACTTAAATTAGTGTGTATAATTTATGTAGCTAATACAAATGATGACAAAAATAAATCTCTGTTTAAGTTTTTAGACATCCTCAAAGGCACACTAGGCAGTTTAGGCTTGTTTCTAGCACTCCCTAGTGACCGTTTTAAATCACTGTAGAAAAAATGAACTGTTGACCCCTCCCTCCCTCCCGCTGTGCGTTTGTGTTTTCAATCATCAGATAAAGGTTTTCTTTGTTTCTTTGCATCTACCATGATGAACATGATACAGTAGATCTCTTAGCTCATATCTATGATGTCTGTGTCTTCAGCTCTTCTGTCCTGAGCAGGTTCTGAGGTGGAAACATGGATTGTCGTAAAGCGTTACTGTTTTTCACGAGATACATGACTTTGTGAGACTTCAGGGCACCGGACTGGAGACTCGGAAGTTGCAAAAGTGTTATTCTGGATACAAGCAGCAGATGGGGCTGAGTGACTTTTCATTAACCCTGTAAAGAGTCATATTAGCACATACTGGCTCAAGAGAAAGATTTTAAAAATATGAAAAAGTTACATAGTGTGGCTTTAAATAATGGAACCAGTGTCTTGTACGTACAGGCCTTCTATCCAAAAGTAATTTACAACCAACGTTTCTGGTAAGGCTTTAAAAAAGCTCTACTTCTCCAAAAAGGTTAAATGTCTAAAATAAACAAACAGTAAACAATACAGATATTATGAAAAAATAAACACACATGATACGTATACAGGTACAATTACTGGACAAATGCAAACATTTTGGAATGGAAGTTAAACATTTAAACAGAAGATTATTAAACCTAATTTTCTTTAAAGGGATATTCCACCAGAAAGTGAGTTTTTGTCTATTGCCATATAAACAATTTGTGGGCATAAACAATTTGTAACCAGCCCAGCTGAGTGAGTTTTGAGTACTTTTTTTCTCACAGTGCTACAATGTTACTATTCACTTACAGTGTTTTACGCTAAGCTAAAGCTAAAGAAGTACTGCTGGATCAGGAAAACAGCTGGGCTGTTTACTAATTGTTTTCACCCACTGATCTATGAGGAATATGGCAATAGACAAAAAAAAAAATCACTTTCTGGTGGAATATCCCTTTAAAGGTTTCTGGTTGTTTGTGGATTGATTTTCTCTTTTTTTAAGAAGTTGTACTATAAGTGAGTCATTATGCATAAAAAGCATGTCTGCTGGCCTGCTGTGCAGGTCTGAGGGCTGCATTAAATTTGGTTGAGGTGGTTAAATTGCCTGGAGCTTTTTATTCATACACGCGTATGACATTTCAAATGAATCTGAGAACATATTCCTGATGTTTATAACACTTCCCCAGGGCAGGAGTTGTAAAAAATAGTCCTAAACTCTCAACGTTGCATTCTAAAGTGTTTCTAGATGTTGCCACTGTTACATTAAGCTCTGAATTTCAATAAAACGATTGAATTTCAATGAAACGGTTGAATTTTAATGATGACTCGTAATAGTTAGAAAGATCAGGGGTGGTCCTGTGCTTGAAGACACGGTGCTGTCATCAACACTCCAGTAGATAAGGTAATCTGAGTACCACAAAGCTCCTACCTGTCCTCTCTGATCCAGCTCCAGCTGAGAGCAGCAGCTAAAATGATTTAATATGCAAATGAAATGAAAGGCAGTGGGGCAAATTGTTTAGGAGGCTTCTCTACCTGGGCAAAGGCAATGAAGACCAGCTGTTCATGAGTATATTTCAGGCCAGGCAGGGGTCTCTCTGGACCATGGTCCCTCACCCATTTCTGATATGCCTGGAAGTTCAAAGAAAGATGTGGACTGAGTGAAAAAAGACACACAGGACAGGCAAAAACAAACAATAACCCTCCACCCAGATCTTATTGTCCACTCACTTTGAGTGATGTCACTGCTGAGCATGGTCCTTAATAACTGATCAAACACTAATTCAAAATGACTGAAATATTCCTTTAAGTTAGTAATATCCTTTAAGTTAGTAATATTCACAACCTTTTGCTGTCCAGTTCAGTAAAATAACATTCATATAAAACTGACTGAAGCCTTTACAAAGCCATATTCAGTGTCTGAACAACAGAATCAGTTTTTACTTACATAATAAGATAGCTTTAGTCCTCCCATGTCTGCGATGTTCTCCCCCAAGGTGAGGCGGCCATTCACCTGTACAGACAGGAAGTACGGTTTAGGAAACACACAGAGGGTTTTTTGTGGATCTACTATTTACAGAGTTTTATACAGATTTTTTTCCAAAATAAAGTTTTTTTTTTTAATTTAGAAAATACACCTATTTGATTTGAGAGCATTCTAAACTGTTGGTGCCATATTATGTACTTTATATTCACTCTGAATAATTTCTTCAACATCTCATTAATAACATGTTAAAGTTCTGCATTGGTCAAATTGTTCCGTACTTTAAAGGGTTCATGGCACAATATTTAAATCAATTTATATTAAACAGATATAATCTTTGATGCCTCTAGATTAGCGTTGCACCATTATAACTCAAAATACGCTGTAATTATTTCCTAATGAGCAACTCAGAGATCAGAAGAAAGCGCCGCCTTCCGGTTCTGCTGGGTTTCTCCTTATTTGGCAGCCTGACACTTCTGCTGCAGTAGGGGGCAGTGCCGTTCTGTGTCTGTGCTAGGCAGCAGCACTGGCGTTCTCCTCGCTCCAGGTGTAGTGAACGTGCATGTGGGCGGAGAATTAGACCATATAAGCAAGTCCGGATCGCTATGACCTCATGGCGGGCTGGAGTGAAAAAAAACGGTTTGAAACCTAGTGGCGGAGGAGGTCTGAAGTCTTGAAGAGCTTCTCACTGGCTGTACTAGGAGACAGATAGACGCCGCTTTTAGCATTTTCTGGCAGGTTTAAGGTGAGAACTCAACGTTGCAACATGATAGATAAGTCAGAAAACACGGAAACCCATGACATCGGCACTTTAAGGTCAGCTGTTGTTCTTCCACCCCCTCATCCAACCTTCTAACACTAAACTTCATGAGACATCAGTGGGTCTTCAGGGTCTCAGATGAAGGGAGTTAAAAAGACTTTTGTGCTCGTTGATGTAACCATCTATGAAGCAACTGACTGACTGACTGACTGTTTGCTAACGTTTGCAAGGATAGGGCGGGGATGAGCTCAGGTAGCCAAAGGTGCTCGTGATTGGCTTTGTCCTCTAGAGAGGAGTGGACTGTTAAAAGAACTTTAGAAAGTGAATTTTGCTGAATATTTGACCTTTAGTTCTTAGACTGGAAATGGGATGAAAATCTACTAAAGATGTATTTTATGTTTTAATTATTTCCTTTTTTAAATACTGTATTAATGGCAGCTGATTAGCAGTGTGTAGAACTGGTTACTGGATCAGCATCTAACTGGGCTGTGGCTTATTACCAGTGCTTTGCTTTATTATTATATCAATTATTAATCACCCTGACTTGGAACAGAAAACACTTTTACAATACGTCTTATTTATGGTCATGTGGAACTATGATGTAACTGCAAACAAATTTCAAGAGTCATGCAAATTTTTTTGTTGTACTTTAGTCACAAAGTGTCTTGATTTTGTCCCGTTTTGGTCACAGTTGTCTCTCACTGATCCCACTTTATGCCTCAGTAACTACATTGAGAAGCTTTTCAACATGTTTATAATTCAATCAACCCAAGAGGGGTATAGAAGACCTGAAGCTGAGGTTAGAGCATCAAAACACTGAATTTTTTTCTTAATGTGCAGTTTGTCCTTTTTATAGAAATTCAGTGTTCAGTGATGATGTGCGTTGTGTGCGTGAACGCCCACCCTCTGATTATACACGGTGAAGTTGTCGTAGAGCTTGACGATACACTCGGCTTTCCTCTGGAACTTTCTGTAGGACTCCTCGGTCCACCACTGTTTAAGGTTGCCATGGCGGTCGTACTGGCCCCCTAGGGACATGAACCATTGCATCACTAAGATATGAGGGGCGAAAGGGCAGGGGAATGGTGAATGTTAGCATGAAGACAACACAACCTGTAACTTTCCTTCACAGTCTAAAGAACTGCCATATGTTCAGTTTTTCATTAGATTCAGGAGCCAGTTGGGTTCTGCTAAGATTATTGAATAAATCTATTTACTAAAGCAGTTCATTGTTAAACTGGGCGTATGTTCCTCCTGTAGATCATCAAATGAATTGTAAGTGAAGAAGCATCTTATGGGGCAGCACTTTTGACTGGAAACCAAAGTTATAGCTTGTGGCTCAAAATAGCTTTTGCATTGCTATTGGCCAAAATAATCTATGTAATAAAAAAGAAGCATCTTTAGAGGTACAAACTAAACTGGCTAAAATCTGTAGATGTCTGTGCAATGGATTATGGAAGGGCAGCCGTTTTTACCCCAGTCATCATAGCCATGCGTTAGCTCGTGTCCAATGATGGCTCCGATTCCACCATAGTTCAGAGACCTGCAGGCAGAGAACATTCATAAAACATCAACTTTACAGCCATCCTCAGATCAGACGATGACAAACATTACACAGCTGATTTCAGAGGTCAAAGCTAACTATGAAGTTGTTGTGTAACTGACCAAAAATCACACTGTAGGAAAAAGGAGTAGATCATGAGACATATTTACATATTGCTGACATTTTGTTTCACACATACTTCAATAAATTCACTCAATCAACATTTATGAAATAGTTAATTAGATTTTCAAAATATTTTAAAATCAACTTCGATTCTGCAATTGAACAAAAAGACAGTTTTTTTTATTTTAAAGAATATAGTTATCCAATTACAGGTTTATGTTTTGATGTTGCTAGGCAGAACAGTGTTTGAGTGTGCCTTCTGATTGGTTAGGACAGGGGTGCCCAATACGTCGATCGCGATCGACTAGTTGATCTTGAAGGCAGTACTAGTAGATCGCCAGCAACCGCTAGCGCCAGCCTGTAGCAAAATCTGTCGCTTCACCCGGTCGCGGTAAAACTCAGTCCCCCGCTCCGTCCTTTCACCACACACACACAGCTGCTCCTCAGGCGCCGCACACAGCAACAGAGACAATCAGCTGCAGTACAGGTGAGTTGCGTTCACGCAGCTCCGCCCGATTTGGAGGCTCTGACACACACCACGTCCGAAACACGCACACACCATGCCTGAAGTGCTGGTGACGCGCGCGCAGCATCAGCGACAACTTATCGCTGTCTCACAAGTTCTCATTATGGACATCCGTACTCCTATCTGAAAAGAAAAACCAGTATCGAACCGGAACCGAGCTCGAATCCCTCAAAACGAGGCAGAAATGTCCAGACCGTGGGTCAGTTTGAACACTGCAAAAAATGATTCTCTCAGCCAGGTGTTTCCACATGTTGGAAATCTTTTAATATTTTAAGACAATACCCTTTTGAAATTGTACATAAAAACAAATAAAATAATAAAGTACTGTATTTTAGGGTCTGTCCAGTTTTAGTCAGGGGTATTTTTTTTGTTTTTCAACTGTTTTCAATTGAAATGCATTTTTTCCCCATAAATTAAAAAAGCTTGAGTTTATAATATTAAAGTTCAGGTCTATTATTTGATTCTGTCCCCCAATAAAATTATTTTAAATGAAAACATGCCTTTTTATGGTAAATTGTATTGTTAGTATAAAGTGCAATTAATTGCGATTAATTAGTTACAAAAGCTGTAATTCGATAACTTTTTTAAATCGAGTCCCACCACAAATATATATATATATATATATATATATAGTGTGTGTGTGTGTATACACACACACACACATAATATATGGTAGATCTTTCGGCGCTGCTCATTGTAAAAGTAGCTCACAGGGTGAAAAAGTGTGGGCACCCCTGGGTTAGGACTTGAATGTTTAGAAACTGATAAATTAAGTTTGAGTGTAAAGTGGTCAGGACCAAAAAAAAGTTGTACTATGCTGTTAGGAAGGGCTGTGCTCAATAAGTCCTCCTGTGTGTAACGGTGGGCGGGCTGTACCTACTGCTGCATGGGGTCCTGCTGGGATGACAAACGTAGCCAAAGCAGTCTGAAATGATTTCAGTGTGACACAGGGACAAAAATCCCCTGGTTCTGATGGATTTTGGGACTCAAACATGATTTACAACCACAAAACAGCAAAGGTAAGTCACAATTTCTATTTACAGCTGCTTAAAGCTAAATTTGGCTTTGCTGGCTTTGTTGATTTGCATGGATGGCGTGACCGCTGCTTTATTCTATAGTTGAAGATCCTGGTCTAACAGTCAAAGTTCACCACTGGACCATGTTAAAGGTCCCATATTCTGCAAAATTAACTTTCTAAACATCTTTTAAAAGTCAAATCAGTCCCAAAGACTGTGTCAGACACAAAAGTGTTCAAATATTTCCACCGTTTTCACTTCCTTATTCTCATTTTTAGGAAATATGTTTTGAGCTAATGCTAAAACGGGTGGTTTCTAAATCTTTCCCCTGCTGACGTCAAGAAGGGAAAAGACCACTCCTCTCTAGAGGACAGAGCCAATCACGAGCACCTTGCATGAGCATGGGAGCGCTCATCCTCACAAACGTTAGCAAACAGTCATGGTGAAGCTATGAGCAATGCTCGACAGTTGCTTCATAGATGGTTGCATCAACGAGCACAAAAGTCTTTTTTACTCTCTTCATTTGAGACCCTGAAGACCCACTGACGTCTCACAAATGCACGGTGATAAGAGATGGGCGGGGCTTAGAGAAGCTCAGCTGCCCAACTGCCCTGCCCATTTGAAAGGAAAGTTTAGCTTCAGGAGGTTGGATGATGGAAGAAAGGGACAATTTAACCAATGCAATGCATTGACATGTTACTGAGATGTAAAAGAAAGGATTCAGAGTGGATAGAAAGTGCAGAACATGGGACCTTTAAGTTTAGTTGAAGACATTTTGACTCTTAGTCACTGTTTTCAGTCACTATCTAAAACTAGTATTATCGCTCATCAGCAAAAAATATTGAGTTTTATCAAATAATCTTCTGTCTGCTGAGGATGAAACTAAACTTATTTAGCTCTATTGTGCTACAGTAGGTTAAACTATCAGTTCTGCCTTTAAATATTGTGTCAAAGACTGTACTACCACTGAGAAGACCTTTGTGTTTCATGGATTGAAAGCTAGCTTAAGGTTTGGTTAAGATACAAACAGGAAACATATGGGTGTAGAACAGACTTGGTCAAAACACCAGATTTGAGTCACCACTAGACCTTATTCTATGGAAAAAATGGCCTCCATGGTGGAGTTCCAAGGCTCAAAAAATGCAAAGACCCATCTGACATTTACCAAAAACATCTTGGTGATCCCCAAGACTTCTGGGAAATTATTCTGTCAGCTGACGAGACTAAAGTGTAACTTTCTGGAAGGTGTGTGTCCCGTTCCACCTGGAGTAAAACTAACTGTATTTCAGAAAAACATCATCATCATCCCAACAGTCAGACATGGCGGTGGTAGTGTGATGGTCTGAAGCTGCTTTGCTGCTTCAGGGCCTGGACCACTGGCTGTCCTGGATCCAGTTGTCCCCTCCATGGGTGTGACAACCAGTCAGGAGGTGTTCTGTTTCACAGGGCAGGTTGGCTTGGAGAGCTTTTCATTTGAAAACTACATTCTGTATTTACTCCGTCTATCTAAGGGGAAAATGATTTGTGTCCACATACGTATAAACCTGAACACAACATAGTGGAATTTGTTCTCTGCTTTTGACCCATCCCTGAGGAGCAGAGGGCAGCCAGTTTCACGGTGCCTAGGAGGCAGTTGGGGGTTCAGTATCTTGCCTAAGGATACTTCTAAATACCCTTTTCACAGCTCTGAATTCTAATTTGAGCCTACAGATGTTCAAAGGTAGGGTTTCATGCATAAAACCTCCTAAGTCCCTCAACACAAAATATTTACCTTTTGACTGAATTGAAGGGTCTCATTACAGTCAGCTACTTGGCTTCCTTTCCTTTGTCCCTTTGTCCTTGTTGTAGAATCTGCTTAACCAAGCTGGATAAAAACTAAGCTGCACTCACTCAGGACCTTGTTGTGGATCCGAGGGGTTCAGATTGGTATTGAATAAAAATCAGTGGAATGCCACAATTTCTTTGTTTACATTGATTAGAAACTATCAAATATCCCTCTCAAAAGCAAGGTACAGATCTGCATGGGGACTCTACGTCTGCAGCTTGCACACAATTCTTAATTTCCCAAGTTGCTGATTTAATAAACAAGCGAACAAAAACACCCATCACTGTGCCCACAGGTGTGATGTGTCCCGTCCAGTGGCCTCCAAACCACAGCAGGGCCCCTCTCCTCCCCTTGCCTCCTCTGAAGTGGTGTCTTTGTTGCACATGCAGATCTAGAGAGCGATGAGAGGGCAGACTATTATATACAGGCTATTCACATGGCTACGTCTGAAAATGACTTTCTGACAGCTAGTCGATAAGCTGCCTCACACTGGGCTGGCTCCCTGGCTAAACTAACAGGCTGTTTGAAGCTTCATTATACTCGACATGAGTGGAGAGGTGTGTGTGTGTGTGTGTGCATGTGTGCGTGCGTGTGTGTGTGTGTGTGTTACAGAGTGAGAGTTTATGGGAGGTTAGGGCTACTGCAGTAATAACTTAAAGGGGACATGCACGTACACACACACACATACACTTTACTACAATAAGTAATTAAATTGATTAGCATGCATAGCAGCGAGTGGTAGAAGTGTTGGTGATAAAGCTCTAATGAAACATAGAGGTGTTAGCTACTGCTGAACACACAAGCTGCTGGCTCTAATGAACTCATATTTGTATCTACGAGCTTGTTGAGATGTATGAAAGCAGCCACTTGAACTGTGTTGTTGCCTCAGTAATGCTCAATAAAAGCGGTGCTGGATGTCGGTAAACAGCTTTGATTAACAAAAGGTGGAAGAAAAGCTAGTGGGTTAACCAATCAGAAAACTTTCTGAATGGATTTCTCTTTTTTCTCAGCAGGTAATTGGTTTAGTCTTCCATCAGTAATGAACGAAAATGAGTTTCTTAATGAAACATCAATTCTTAGTTATTAAAATTGGTTTGGTTAATGCTTTAACTCTTATAGGGAACATATTTACAATGCAGTGTGGTTCGTTATGTTATAATTTATCAATTTTGAACCATTCTGAAGTGTTTCTGTGTAAAAGTTTAAAATAATCAGCTGCTGTAGACAGCTTCCTGAATGGCCTCCGTTTAGAGAAATAGCTTTTACATCTGATGGATCACTGCGCCAACAGCTAGCCAAAGAGGCCAAAGTGTGCTGCTGCCATCTGTGGTTAATTTTTCAGAATTATGCAGTTGTTTACATACAATTATGTTGTTATTTAAATGGAATTCTGTGATTATCTATTTAAAGTATATCAATGCCATTGTCAATTCTGCTTACCAATCCAATTCCTTAACAATTCCCTTATCAATTCTTAAGTAGTTGTTAAGCAGGAAAAAAAAGTTCTACACTGAAGTGTATTTAGCTCATTATTCCTGCTTTTTTTCTCATTTTAATCTCTCCCTGCTTGAACACAGCTGATTTCTTTGAATGAGTGATGAACCGCTCCAGTAGAAAGCAGTGAAGGCTGAGGAGACATTTAACAGTTAGATTTAGGGGTTTCTGAACAAAGACAATGCTAAAGTTTTTATGACAGTGACTTAAAACGAACACTGGGGGTGCATAAACTGCATAGTGTGCCTTTAAGAAATCCCTGCTGGGCTCAAAGTCTTGATGCTCCAGAAGAGCTGCATTTTAGTTTGTAAAAAACACAAAAAAGTACATGTAAATGACAATAAAATGTAAAATCCACAGCCATGTAAAAGTTTATAAAGTAACGTAACTTGACCAGTATTAAACCTTTAGATTGGAGCTTTTTTAAAGATGCACACTTTGCCTTGGCTTGTTGTATCTTCTGTGATTAAGTTTGTATTTTATCCATCTACATTTGTTGTTCTATCATTCTAGAACACTGAGTACTGAAGATGATGCTATAATTGAGAGTTTGCTTGTAGTATTGAAAAATAAGACAGTTTAAGAAGTTTATTATGAGTAATGAAAGTTTTTACAAGAACTCAGGATTTTCATGTCTGGCCCTTTAGAGATTTAGATTATTTTTATGTCTGTGTTACAAATAGTTCAGTATTGTTGTGGCTATAATTCCTGATTAGTATTTGTTGTTTTATGACTGATATAAATGTACATATGGTAATATTCGAGATTGCTTCGGCTGTATTCATAAATATTTTATGAGAAAATCCTCACCTGAGAGGAAAAGTGGAGACAAACAGACCCAGCAGAGACAAACAGGGAGGTGATCTACTTTCATGTGCCATCAAATGACTCCACGGGCTTAGATTTAGGGAGGCGACCTTTCAGTGACACCTGTTCCATTAGCGGGGCTTTGTTCAGTAATTGAGCTCTTGGTGGGTAGTTAAATTGGTTTAATCAGGTGTGTTGGGACTTTAGGAGGAGCAGAGGCTTCCCAGACTAACGCAGCCCTTAACGACCTTTGTTGTTGTTGTTGTTGTTGTTGTGGTGGCTGTTGCTTCTCTGAGGAGAAGAAGAGGGAGAATACTCACTGTGGAAACTCAGGATTGTAGAGGGTGGGCTGAAGGATGCCAGCAGGAAAAACTGTGAGACAGAAAAAACAAAAAGTCGGAGAAGAAAGTTGGAATTGTCCAGATGTTCAAACAGCCTAAACCACACATGAATATGAGCCTCTCCGAAAGTAAAATGACTAATAAAGTGGGTCATATATGGTACCTTATTTTAAACATTATATTTAAAAAATCAAAAACAAAACAAAACTCACTGCACTGAATTTAAAATAATCTAAAACTAGTGTATATATCTAGTAAAATCAGCAAATATTTAAAAGATATATTTCATGGATAAATAAAAACACTGAGGACATCACCAGAACCTCATTTCAGAAAAGAGTTTGTGACTGACTCCTTAAACCCAGGCAGGGCTGTGCTGTTAATCTAATACGTATTTTTATTTTGATGTCAGCTTAAAATGCTCAAAAATAATGTAATCAACAAAAAAATATTACTATTACACAATATTATATATTTTTTGTCACGTTCAACTTTGTGAGCACGCTCTTATTCTGACATTCCTTCAGAGTGAGTTGGGGCGGTCAGAGAGAAACCCGCATTTTTGTCTATGTGACATGCTGCTGTGGAGCTAATACAATTCTTGGTTGCTCACTCATTTACTTGTAGGAAAGACAGTAGAATCATGTGATGAACTTTCACGAGCCAACAAACTCGTTGCTGGTAAAGTATAGTGGTCGGTGTGCCACCATTAGACTCCGCCCCTGAGCACAGTCTGTCCATGTTTCTGGATCGATTATAGAACTAGCTAGGGTTGGGTACCGAAGTTCGGTCCGGGTATGGACCCGACCGTTACATCATCGGTACTAACCAGACCGAAATACAACATGAATTTCGGTGCGCCATTTCGGTGCACCAAAATATAGCCGCCTAATTACGCCCTCTGGTGTTTGCCGTTAATAAGCTGTAGCCTGTAGCACACAAACGTCACGTGACACGCACGCAGCAGGCTGCTGCAGGAAACACAACCCCGACACGCGCACTCGCCCATCTCCTCGTCCCTGCAGCAGTCCAGCGGTGATGTCAGCCGCGGCTCCTCGCATCTCTTCGCCCCGCAGAGCACACTGGTCTGAAGGGTGCGGGCAGAGGTCCACTCCATGCCGGCCACCACTCACTCGCAGCGCGTCCCATGAGATCGGTGGGACGCGACTCCTCGCCGCTCACCAGGACAGCCGATCTGCCTCCTCCTCACATCCTGCTGCTTCTCCTGTTTTCCTTCAGCATACGTTTCATTTCCTTCGTTGTCTTTTCTTCTTTCTTCTGTCCTTTTCTTTTCTTTTCTGTCCTGTTCACTCTCTCTGTTGCTCTGCCAACCTGAGTGGCATCTAAATAAGTTGCCTCCTGGACACGCCCACTTACAACAGGTGATTATCAGTCATGTTAAAATCAGTCCACAGTGATCCAAAGAATTAAAAACAAACAATATTAAAACAGTATAAAACATGCAATAATAATGTATAAAAACAGGGGAAAAAACATGCAAATAAATAAAACTTGAAATCAAAACCAAATTTTCACTGTGTGACCAAAGAGCACCAGTCTGAGTGTTAGTTCAGTGTTTAGGATTGTATTTCCATCATTAATCAGTAGATTGAGTTGATGTTCAGTTAATAATTGTTCAGTTAATGTATTGTACATTTAATTAATGTACAGTATAATGTACATTTTTTCTTTCTTTATATTAGAAGAATTTGATGTTAAAATATTGTTGGTCAGTTTGATTGGCTCGGCCTTTTGCCTTAAGAAATAAAAAGTCATGGGATCATAAAAAAAATCTGTGTTTTTTGGTTTTAAAAGTACCGATTTAAATACCGTTTAGGAACCGATTTTAAAAGTATCGAAATGGCACCGGTACCGAATGAAACCCTTTCAATACCCAACCCTAGAACTAGGTTTAACCCTTTATAGGACAAGTGACCATATTTGATCCCTGGGGCTTTAAATTGTGATTTGCAGCCAAAACTTGGAGGATCCAAGCAGTGAGGCGCTTCGGCGACACAGACAGTCGGATTGTCCAGTAGCTTTCGGTCCGAAACGTATGATGACTGAGGTTTTTAGAGAACTGCGGGGCAACCACTTTATTGATTTCTTTCGTTTTTTTAAATATCCACAATATATTTATAGCTAGGGCTGCATGGTGGCGCAGTTGGTTAGCACTGTTGCCTCGCAGCAAGGAGGTCGTGGGTTCGCATCCCGGCTCTGCAGCCTCTCTGCGTGGAGTTTGCATGTTCTCCCCGTGCGTGCGTGGGTTTCCTCCGGGTACTCCGGTTTCCTCCCACAGTCCAAAGACATGACTGTCAGGCTAATTGGGCTGGTAAATTGTCCTTAGGTGTGAGTGGGTGCGTGGTTGTTTGTCTCGTTCGTCTCTGTGTGGCCCTGCGATGGACTGGCGACCCGTCCAGGGTGTCCCCCGCCTCTCGCCCCCTGACCGCTGGAGTTAGGCACCAGCTCCCCCCGCGACCCTCTGTGGAGGAATAAGCGGCTACAGAAAATGGATGGATGGATGGATATTTATAGCTATACTATGTTAGAACGTTGTTAAGAGGCATGGAAAAAACATTTAAAGCTACATTGTTTACCAAATTACACAGATCTCCTTTAAAAAGACACATTGAAATTCTTGTAAATTTAAAGTTTCAACCACTGATCTCTGTGTTATTATTATTATTATTAGTTGTAGTAGTACTAGTACTATTATTATTATTTTAATTAGAATTCATTTTCCTTATTTAATCTACTTTTTGTTAAAAATAGTTGGAGTCTTCTAAACTTTTTAAAATTTTGTTTCTTTTTAAAACTTTTGTATGAAGGTTCAGACTGCAAATCAAAACTTCATGATAAATATGTTCGTTTGCCCTATAGAGGGTTAATTATTTCACATGAGTTTAAACTCTAGTATGAATTTGACATAGATCCACCTGCTGACTAAAAGTGATGCTAGCAATGTCTTTATACCTAGAAATGTTAAGCATTACATAATCAGAAAACTTCAGCTGGAAGAACTTTGAGTTTATAGGATGAAACCTTCTGATGTTATTGATTAAAATAATGTACCTACATAAAGATGGAAGGCCGTTAAAGCGAACGGAGCATAATGTAGACGGTAGTGCGCGCTGCAGAACGATGCTGTCTGTGTGTTCAGACTGAGCACCACTTCCTGCTGTGCTGCAGCTGTTTTTATGACGGAAGAGGAAAACTTTGATTTTGTTTCTTAACTCAATGAGAAATCATGTTAAACTAACTGTGATTATGATTTTTTTCATAACCTATCAGCTCCAACCCAAAATAAGTCTGATAGTAAAACACAGGTTGAGTTGTTTAAACCAACACTGGTATTGATCTTATATTGATTACCTATATATTTTTAGCATTTTATATTTCCTCAGTGTTATGTTTGATTAAAAATCATATGCAAATAACTTTTCTTTATATTTTGTTTATTATTGTATCAGTTTTTGAGTTCATGAAAAAAAAACTTATTTGAACCAACAGTGCAGCAACAACTTGTTACTTCATCCAGAAAAAGCCATATTGACCCAGAGTGTCAGAAGCTCTGAACCTCTTCTACAAACTCAAACACTCAGAGGGAGCAGCTTCACATCAGTGAAATCATTGTTATCTCCTGAAGTCTGTCATGCTTGAAAACTAAAAAAAACAACAACCCTCATCTCTCATTTGCTGCTGTCAGTCTCTGACATGAATCTAGCTTCAAATCAGCAGATACCTCTATCACTGAAGCCTTGTTTACAGGACGTCACTTATTGTCTGTGTTCACAGCCTAGTTTGACAATCTGCTTATGGTTCTGTTATTTTCACTCCTATGATTTCAGCACAGTAATTCAGCTGTAGACTGGAACAGTGTTATACTGTGATAAAGTATTTGTCCCTTACAGATTTCTTCTGCTTTCGCTGACTCGTCACACTTAAATGTTTCAGAAGGTTATTGTCTCCTGATGTAAGAACAGGTTGGAACACTGCTGGAGGAGTGTTTGGGATAAAACTGTGGAGGAATTTTGTTCCTCAGAATCTGAGGAGAACGTCTACTTTCTTCTTCTCTCCCTCCACTGGTCTAATCGGAGCGCCCTCCTGCATTCCTTCTGGATTTATTAAATATGGATCTTGTTAGCTGGTCTAGTTTTTGAATGATGGAAGAAGTGCTTAGTTGTCCTGAGGGGACTTTGTCTGAGATTGAATTGAATCATTTAAATGTTAAGTGTCAGCAAAAACTGAATAAATGTGTAGGGGGCAAATACTTTTTCACAGCACTGTATAGTGCAACAAACCACCAAACTTCAAAACTCAATAAGAGATGTATAATCCCTTAAGTGGGAAATAGACTACGTTCACACTAATTCAGATTTTATAGCTGAGATCAGATTTTTTGTGTGTTCGTTCACATTACAGTTAAATGCTCTGCTAACAGAGTCCAGTATGAGCAGGCATTGGTTCTGAACCGACCTGTATGAATAGAAGGTGTGACATCACACACTGGCTGCTGTATTTACAGGTGATGAAGAGTTCGACAGACAAGTGATCTGCTGCAGATCTGATTTAGAACCACACGTGAGAACAAACTGGATCTGAAAAAACCTTATTTTTACCATTTAGACCATCCTATAAAAATCAGAAATAGGCAAAAAACATGAATTATTGTCATTTCAGCCTGCAGTGTGAACTAAGCCTCCTTAACACAAATGTTGAAACACTCCTCGTTTTGCTCTGGATTACAGTAATTAACTGTAATATATTTATATGAAATCAAGTTACTGCAATTGGTCTGTCAAAAAGTTCAGATGACAGATTTATCAAATGTAGAAAAGAAAGCTAAAAGCAGCCGACACAACCTTGACCCAGACGAGGCACAAAGCTGGCAGACAAGCTGCAAATCATTCACCGGTGAGGAAAGTTTTTATTACAGCAGGAGGAGGTCCTGATGTAAATCAACGATGAAGAGAAGACTCTGTGCAGATCCCTGAAGAGGTCACTCTCAGTGAGGCTCACTGCAGCTAATTTAAACATAAAACACAGCTTCAGCTCATACTCAACTAATTATATCATTAGATGATTTAATTTGTAGCTTTTACATCAATTATAACTAAAATGTTTTATTAGGATTTATTTTTCACCTTGATTTTTGAGGATCATCTCAAGATCCCAAATTCAGTGCATCATGACCCACCATGAACCCTGTTCTAGATAAACGCTCAAAATGGATTCAATCAAACAGATATAACAGAGTTCTCATAACTCAGAGCGCCACTTTATTTAGTCAGCCTCCTTCATTACAGTGGTAAACCCAGTGGGCTGTGAACTGGACTAGAGACTTGATTAAATCACACTAAACTGCCAGGGGTTTTCACCCCTCTGCATTTTCAGTTCATCTCCTAAATGACCTGACGTGTGTCTGAGAATTGATGACTCTCCCTAAAATGCCCCTTTATGATCGTGTGAAATATGAGCTACCTGTGAGACAGAATAAAAGAATAATGATACCTAGACCTGTATCTGGAAACCATGTCAACACTTTGCTACAAGCGTTGGTGCCACGCCCACTGTTGTTGCCTGGAAACTGAGTTGTCACTGTCGCTGTTTTCAGCTGGATTCATAAACACTGACTGAAACGTTGTTTATAAACATGACCTGCCCTTTAATCATGTAAATTAATAATGATGTAAAAATAATATTAACGTAATTTAGTGTAAATTTAAACCTTTTTTTTATTATTAGCATTTTCTTCATTTTTTCACTTGAATTTAATGGATTATCCAAAAAGATATAAGGACTAAAAATGCTCTACTAAGAGCTGACCTGCCAGGTAAAGGGTTAAAGGTCACCAGCTGGTGATTCTGGATCCTGGTTATGTGTATACCTTCTGTTTAGTGATGTCTAACTAATTCCAGAGATCAAGAAATAGTGTTCACAGGCAGCAGCAGCCGTTTAAAACAGAGTTTATAAAACAGACTGGTGGTATTAAGATGTCTGTTTACAGCAATAACATGAAACATCTGTGACCCGTGCAGATAAACTGTCTCCCTGCTCTGTGATCGCCTATGGAAACTCACATGAACTGATTTTTATACCGTTAACACTCTGATGGAATGTAGTAAACAAGTCCCTGTTGTTAAAAATCAGCCAAAACACAAAATAATAGAAGCATCAGATTGAGACTCAGTATGAGCTGATAACAGCTCAGATTTGTTTCAGGGTCTAAGGACGCGGATTGAGATGTCACTGCTATAAACTGATGTGGGACTTTAGTTGTGGAAAATCAACCAGAACCCACCTGGAAATGACTCCAGCACCAGACCTGAACCAGAACTAGTCTCTTTGGCTGAATGGGGTTAGGTTCAGGTCAGAGTGCAACACTTGATCAAACAGAGGGAGGTTTAAAAACAACCTGATTTTAAGACTTAAATAAATACAGACAATAAGAAAAGGACTGAAGAAAATACATTTAGAGAAGTAATAAATTTGTCTGGATAAAAAACGGTGTCCTGATGAGTGTGTGTGTCTAATTCATTCTGTCCCCCAGCACCAGCCTGTGAGCACACCATTGATTTTTCTGGAAGAGATTAAATCCAGCAGACACAGACGTGATGGTGGGAGGAGACGAGGAGCGAGGGGAGGGCTGACAACTCAAGGCTAGGCTTGTTAAAACTCAAGAAGGTGATACTGCTTGTTTTTCGTCCTGGGGGGCAGTTTGGAATGTGATGTGGAGACTGCACAGTGACAAGGAATATGATGTGAGAGTACTTGACTTCCTGCAAACCATCAGCAACATGGTGTAATCGAGTGTAGCTGAGACACAGTTCATACGGCGCAAAACGGAAACAGAGGAAAGATTTTCTGTGTGTGTATGTGTGTGTGTGTGGCAGCAGCTGACACTAATATCAGTGTGTACAATGAAGAGTCACGCACTCACCCATCTGATTCTTGTTAGGGAGGTAGTAGGCATTAAGAGCTTGCGGGGGTAGAAGCCACCTGAGGGGAAAAACAGCGTCAGACAAGGTTTTAGAGACGAGATCCCTTGCTCACTCTCAATCACCGATCTATCTGCTCAGAATACACCCGCACACGGAGCAGAATCCCAAACACTCCCATCTATTTCCACTAAACCCCCTGCTGAGATATTCACTCTGCAGAGCCAGGGCGAAAGTTCCTCTCTGAATGTAAAAACACGCATGGTTCCTTTATGCTAATCCACTTAAAACCAGTCCAGCCAATTAGCATGAAATCCCCCAAATGACAGAGTGAGACATCCTTATTCTGTGAGTCGAAGACTGATGTCTCTGAGTGGACGGTGGAGACAGAGAGGGGAGACGAACGGGGGAGAAGGAGGAGTGTTTCTATCTTAAGACAGAGTGAGTGATGAAACATTCAGCTTTTAGTGATAGAGAGGGAGTGTGAGATTTAACTCTTCAGGGCATCGAGTGTGGGCTAATGATACAGTTGTTTTCAGCACCTTGGAATACTAATGCGACTGTAATGTGTTGTCATAACGGAGAGGCACTCAATCCAGGCGTAGAGGGCTGGTTTTTAGAGAAATGAACCGTATGTCCCACAGCACTCTTTCTGCTGCCTGGCTGCTACAGATAAGTACATCAAATGGATTTTCTGCAGCTGTTTATGTTGATTTGGTATCTGTTTGTTTAATTTGGGAGGAAACATCAACAAATATGACAAACTAAATGAGATTCAGGGAAACACATGTTAGGCATGTCAAACACATTACAGAGACACACTCAGAATTGTGGAACTGCGGTGGAGGCTGCATGAGTTCAGCCTGGATCTATCAGCTCTGATGAACTGTCAGAGCAGCGTGTTGGGGTATGGTTAGGGCCAGGACCAGCTTAGGGGTACAGGTCAGTAAGTAAGTAGTCTTTATTTATACAGCACCTTTCACATACACACACAAAAAAAACACAGAGTGTGCAGCATCATCAAATTAAAAACATGGTTTAGAGGTTAGGGTTAAACTTCAGGTTAGGGTTAGGATTAGGGTTGGGTTTAGGAATAGGAAAACATTGGGATTAGGATTAGTTTTAGGGTTGGGATTATGTCAGCATTAGGACGGGCTTTGGGGTTATACTTTGTTTTGTTTTTAGAGTTGGGATTGAGGTTATGATTAGGGTTGGTTGTAGGAGATTAGGGTAAGGTTTAAGCCTGGGACAAGAGCTGAGGTTGGGACAGGGGTCACGTTAACGGAAAATTTATCGTATTTGACGTAAAAAAAAAACTTTGACGAAAAGATCCGAAGGCCGTCGGTCAATTTGATGGATTACACACACACACACACACACACACACACACACACACACACACACACACACACACACACACACACACACACACACACACACACACACACACACACACTCCACGCGTGCGTCTCTGAAAAGAATAAAAACAAGAATTTGAACAAAAATATGTCGCATTTAGGAGATAAATCAGTCTGTTCACATCTTAAAATGATAGAACTGCACTTATTGGTGCATTATTGTGATCAGCTGTGTAATTATTGTGATTACTGAGACATATGAATTAGAGCTGTGAATCTTTCAACAACTCACGATTCGATTCTTGGGGTGACAATTCGATTCGGAATCGATTTTTCGATTCTGTGCGATTCTTGATCTAAAACGATTCTCAAGTCACATTTGATTCACTCTTAGTAACAAAGGGCTCCAATTCCAGGAAGAACTACTTTCCTGTATAAGTTTGAAAGAGCTATGAGAAATTGTTCTATGAGTTTAAAGAAAACCTGATTGTGATTAATAAAATTCAGCTTTACAAGGTACAATCAAATGATTTAAAAATTTTAAATGTACAAAGGTGATCTTTTGACAGTGAAGAAAAGTTTATTTTTGCTGAGGAGCTGAGAGAGCAGCAGGTAGACTCTGTAGTAATGATCAGATCACTGTCAGTAATTAGTTTGTTCTTTCTGGGCATAAAAAGGACCAGAGGGTAAAAACAATGCTGCTTTTTTGTGTCTGAACAGAAAAAAAACAATTTTTCTCAAAACGTTATTTTAACCAGAAACTAATTAATGGGGATCTTGTGCACAATAATATATGTTTAAGTATTTAAATATATATAAAACAATAGATTTCTATTAGTATTGTAAATATATACGTTTCTATAAATAATATATTTCTATATGGATGGATGGATGTCTACATGGTGCTTCAAGATTTTGTATTTTTTTATCTTGGGGAAAAAGTCAGTAAGACTTGTTTTTGTCCAAATGAAGGAGATTTATGGTTCATTTTCTACAGATCAAGTAGCCTTTAGTCCTCATCACTACAATGGGAAATTTACAGTCAATCCATGTGATCAGTATCGGTGATCGGCAGCAAAAAACGTGATAAGAGCATCCCTAGTTATTATACATAATAACCTGATGAAGTTTAGATTTAATAGATGTCAGAGTCTAAATCTCAGGGTGTTTAGTAAATGTTCCAGTCTCAAGATGCTGCAGAGCTGAAGACAGTAGAGGTGTTGGAGATGATGAGGCAAGCCAGACTCAAAGTCTGCAGAGCAGAACTGACGGTCTAGTTAACTAGACTAGAGCTGAAGATCTTCACTAGACCTACTGTGACATTTATTATGGGCCAGGTGTAGAAGAGAGGACAGACAGAGAGGTGTCTTGTCCTGAATTGTCTTTTAGACAAATAGAATCCAGTGATGGAGTCTACAGGTCTGAGTGACTAAACTGATGACTGAGTGAATCTGAATTTCTTTCATGAGGATTTGATTTAGAACTGGCTTTGTTCTTTTGTCATTTCTGAATAATAAAACTATATATATATATATATATATATATATATATTATATATAT
>SSNR01000682.1:112503-137451 GCA_006937965.1 Callopanchax toddi | reverse complement strand
AATTCAGGCAGGCTCTCAGGGGCGAGGAAGCAGAGGGTTGAGAAAAATGTCAAACAGGGAGAAAGAGAATGGATGTTTCATGTATGTATTCAAGCTGTGTCTTCTCTCCAGACGACAGAATGCTGGCATGTCCTCGTGCTCCCACTGGGTCCACATATCTAATCCGCCTTGCAGGGACGACTGTCTCCCCATTCCTACTGCGATGCGCCATGCTAACCTCAAGGCATGATCTTGTTATTCCATGTTTTTTGCTCTTTATGCATGATAGATATTAGGCTTTGGTAACAACACCTGAGGTCCCAAGAAACTACAGGATACATGTGAAGACAATTTAGTTGATGAGTAAAAAAGACAAAGGCAAAGGTGGAGAATGAGTGGGCAAGTATAAATGAATGAGCTGATATTGAAAAACTAATCAGAATGTGTTGGTTGCATGTTATTTTTAGCACAAAGTTTTGAATTAAACAAAAGATTGTTAAATGTACTGGTACTGTTGGGAAGGAGTCCCAGCCTGAGGGCTGTAGGGGAAGTACCTATTGACCAGGGGTACTCTAATACCAACGGCAAGGCTATCAATTGACCCGCCTGTCTACATCTCACCTCTCACCCATGATCTTGGAATGTTCAGCTTCTGATTGGCTGAACACACCTGATCCAGGTAATCAACAGCAGGAACAACAAAAATAGTTGGAAAACAAGCAGGGCTGCAGCTCTCTAGGACCAGGGTTCCCTACCCCTGGTCTACCGTCTCAAAAGCAGCAGTGAGATCCATGAGCAACAGCACCACTGTATCCCCAGCATCAGTTACCAGGAACACATCATTGAGAACTTTAAGCAGGGCAGTCTCAGT
Organism: Callopanchax toddi; assembly: GCA_006937965.1. NCBI lineage: Eukaryota > Metazoa > Chordata > Actinopteri > Cyprinodontiformes > Nothobranchiidae > Callopanchax > Callopanchax toddi. The sequence continues at coordinate 136,601 of SSNR01000682.1, read as the reverse complement.
GCTGTGCCCCGCCCTGAATCCAGACTGAAAGGGTTCAAGAAGCTTGTAGCTAACCAAAAACAAGGATAGCTGATCGTATACTATTTTTTCCAAAATCTTCGAGCAAAAGGGCAGATTTGAAATTGGCCTATAATTAGAAATCACTGCCGGATCCACCCCCACTTTTTTCAGTAGGGTCTTACCATTGCATGTTTGTAGTCCTGTGGTACAAGACTAAGGTTTAGACTGTTATTTATAACAGTCAAGAGCGGAGGTGCTAGAACTGGAGCAGCTGCTTTGAAAAACCAAGCTGGCAGAGCGTCACATGGAGAGCCAGAGGGTCTCATCCTGGAAATTAGCTTAATGAGATCAGGGATGGACACAGGTGAAAATGAGTCGAGTACAGCTGTCAGTGGAGGTGAGACCACGGAAGCACTAGAGAGGCTCTTGCTTTCACGGGTTTCTCTAAGTCCTCACAGTTCTCAGCTGAGTCCTCAATTGTGTTGCTCACCCCATTAGGCTCCAGGACTGAGCTAAGCGTCTTAAAGAGAACTCGCTGATCACCAGAGGCTGAAGAGACAAAACGGGTATAATAGTTAACAGTGGCGTCTCTGGCATCATATGTTAGGTGGGGCACAACTCAAATATATAACTGTAGCACAAACTTTCACATTAAAAATGCAATTTAATCTAAATCTAATTTAAGAAAACAACTATTTTATACATGAAATTGCAAATAAAGGTTCACTCACCAGCGTTGTTCATTTCTTTAAAAGAAAAGATGCAAATCATTTTAAAAAAATCTACTTCGAATTGTCTTTTTGTCCTGGTAGCTCATGAGCTAAACAACACTAGATTGAGAATCTCTGCTTTCCCACCGAAGGTGAAGGCAACGTCACGTGTGATATTCCAGTGTTTTAATTGGATGGTCTGCGTTTGGGGCACGGAGCTCCGGGCCCCGTGAGTCTCTATTGAGAGTGTGTTGCGCATGCGCACAGTGATTTTCAGATGCTCGTCTTTTAGACAGGCTGTGAGGGGCTGGCCTGTCGCCAGGATTTCAAGAGGATTTAAAGTGCCTGTGACTCCATATTTAAATCACTTTATATTAAACAGGTGTAATCTTTGATGTCTCTAGATTAGCGTTGCACCATTATAACTCAAAATACACTGTAATTATTTCCTAACGAGCAACTCAGAGATCAGAAGAAAGCGCCGCCTTCCGGTTCTGCTGGGTTTCTCCTTATTTGGCAGCCTGACACTTCTGCTGCAGCAGGGGGCAGTGCCGTCGCGTGAAAGAGAAACGAAACTGAAACTAAACACTACACGGTCTATGGACAATGGCGGCGGCACTGCCTCGCTCCAGGTGTCGTGAACGTGCATGTGGGCGGAGAATTTACCATATAAGCAAGTCCGGATCACTATGACCTCATAGCGGGCTGGAGTGAAAAAAACTGTTTGAAACCTGGGTCTGAAATCTGGAAGAGCTTCTCACTGGCTGGACTAGGAGACAGATGGACGCCGTTTTTTGCTCTTTCTGGCAGGTTTAAGGTGAGAACTCAACGTTGCAACATGATAGATGAGTCAGAAAACATGGAAACCGATGTCATGGGCACTTTAACCTCCTTAGCTTGTCAGTATCAAAGCAAAGACTTAGATATGATTACACAGATATTTATAACAGAATATCTTAGTAACAGAATGAGTTTTTATGCAGTATTAGTCTAAAAACAAACTATTCTTTCCCACTGATCCACACAGCGCCATCTGGTGGCTGGTGGGGCCGGGACCTACCGGCCCTGAATGACGAGACGCCACTGACAGTTAAGTCTTCTTAACAGCTTCATTATAGTCAGCCAGCTTAGCCCTGAACATCTCCAAAGAAATGTCATTTTTCCACTGTCTTTCAGCCTTCCTACATTCTGAGCAATCTTGTGTCTAGAGACCCATCGCTCAGGCCCATTCCTAGGCTTCACAGCAGTCAAAGGAGCAATCTCATCTAAAAATGATGCACATAGAGTTAAAACGAGTGCTGAACAACTCAGGATTTACCGGGGCTGAATATAACATTGGCCACTGAGCAGAGAAAGCCGCTGTAAATTCAGCCAGTTTTTGACCTTTTAAAATATGATGTAGTTTAGGAGGAGGTGTTCTAGTTTCCAATCCAGTGGTGATATTATAGTCAAAGATGAGAGCTGCATGGTCCGAAAAAGTAGTTTCCACCACATTGACACTAATTGAGTGAATGCCAAAGGAGAGGACTAAGTCCAGGGTGGGACCATGCTTGTGTGGTGGACCAGTCCTCCATAATACAATGTTAAAAGCATCAAGAAGTTCAATAAAATCATTCACAAGTTGTTTGTCTGGGCAACACACATGTATATTAAAATTCCCCAAAATCAAAACACAATCATACTTTGGCATAGAAGCTGCTAAAAGATCAGCAAAGTCCGATAAAAATTTAGCATCAAACTTTGGCAGTTGATAGATGAGGATCCCTAGGAAGTCTGAGTCCAGGCCAAAGTTAAATAAGCACAGCTCAAAGATGTCAACATTTAAAGAAAAACCGAGTTGCCTGCAGCTCATCACATTCCTAGCGATGCAGACCAGACCACCACCTCGGCCAGACTTTCTCGGGACATTGAAACAAACACACAGTCATCAGGTGTTAGCTCAGCAAGCACATCAGTTTGTCCTGAGGGGATCCAGCTCTCCACAATTCAGAGAAAATCAAGCTCCTGAGTCTTGAAGAAGTCATTTATAATAAAGGACTTATTCATAACTGATCTAGCGTTGAGAGGTCCAAACCTGATGGAGTGCAACGGAGTATTAGCAGAGCCAGCTGGAGGACCCACCCCAGCCGGTCCAATCGGCACACTCCATAGGTTCAAGTGATTAACCCCTCTCCGACACACTCGGAACGGCACAGGAGCACGAAGAGAGTCATCAGCCCAAGTACCCCCGATCATCAGTACCGAGCAGGGTCCGGGGTAAGTCGACAAGCGGCCCGGGCCAGAGAGGTGGAAATCAGAGCCACTGTTTTCAGCCAGGTCCCACGAGGAGCGTAGGCTAGCTTGTAGCCTTACAAGCAGATCGCTACACTTCCCCCGATGTCGGCGGCGTCTCCTTCCCAGGTGAGAGACCGTCAGCATACGTGGAGGCTCAGGTAGTCCATCAAAATAGGGAGGGATAGAATCTCCAAAGTCCTTAGGCATAGAAGGCAATAATCCAGCAGAGAATCCAATGTTAAACAACGTCTGGCGGTCATGAGTATATACCGCATCAACTTTTCAAAAAGCACAGGCTAAAACACAGACTAAAAGTAAAAAAAGAGAAACAGCAGGAGCTGAATGACGATGCACCAGCCACACTGGCGCCATCTTGCTTTTTAAGATGATCATAATGATGATAAATGTAATTAGTTGCTAACGGTAAAATATAATTAGTAGTGAAACCATTGATAAGTGTGTGAAGAATGATTTAATGTGTTTTGAGAAGAATGGACAGAGAGACCATGAACTCTGTGACACCCATCTATCTCCCTCAGAGGTACAGCCCCCAGGTCTAAACCAGATTCAACTGGTTCATCCAGTTTTACATGAAGGGAGAAGGTGATTTATAACAAGGAGAGGTAACACTTTCTTGGGATGGGTGTACCTCTGGGGAATGGGGGTGGGTGAAAAGGTTTTTGTGAAGGCTGGGGCCAGCGCATCCTCAGACCTGTTAGAGGAGCTTAGGAAATGTCTCCTCTTTGTGCAAAGAGCAATAAAGTTATGGTGTTGATTTTTAAAGACCACGTGGCTCATCCTTCTTCGCCAACCAATCTTAAGAAGATCCTTGAACGTAGGAAAGATTATTTTCCATGACAGCATCTAGCGTTTATATATGATATCTATGGTTTTCCAGGCACGCCCCAGTAGGAGGAGACCCGAGAGCAGATCCAGAACTTGCTGGATGAATTATATCTCTACTTTGATCTATTACCTCCATGACCCAACAATGAAAAACCATTGAAGAAAATGAATGGATATTCTTAGATTATTATAAATTTCTACGATCCTAATCTGTAGGCTTTAATAAGAACACTCTTTGCAGATATTACAGCTTCTGGAAAGGCTTTCCTTAAGATTAAGGAGTGTTTTTAAAAGAGAATTTTGACCATTTTTCCACAAACACATTTGTGATGTCAGGACCTGATGTAGGATGAGAAGGTCTGGCTACAGTTTCTGTTCTAATTCATCCCAAAGATGTTCTGTGGGATTGAGGTCAGTGGAGTCTCTACAGGCCAGTCATGTTCCTCCACACTAAACTCAAGCATCCATGTCTTTACTGGAACACCTGAATTAACTAATTTGGTGGAGTGTCCTTATACCTTTGGAAATTTAGTGTCATTTATCATTAAAACAGATGTCCAGTGTGACTATCTGCTTGTGGAATGTTTGGAAGTGAAGCTCCAGTTTGTGTGTGTAAGTCATCTATATGATAATGTTAAAAATACAGCATTTATCTGCTCAGTGTGTGGGAGAGATGTTTGAACTGCTTTACTGGAGACATCTTTGAAAAAACATGGCAATCTCTCAGTATAAGAGGGGATAATCCATAATTAGCTCTATGATTACAAAATGCCAAACTCATCCCTTTTGATTTGAGCAGTGAGTGACTTTTTATAACCTCCTGGCTCAGTGCTGTCATTATTTCTGACAGCAGTCACAAGAAAGTTATAAAACACTGGTCATTTTAAATGGTCTTTGTTCACAAACTTTTGGAATTATACAGTTGATGAGTTGCATGATTATAAGATTCTGGAGTGTCCTGACAAATGATGCAAAAGGTACAAAATGTCAAATGAGATCAAAATGCTGAGATTAAAGTTTAAAACTCATTCTGAGACCATCGTGGACTACAATAGTTCTTATGTTTTCTCTGTTTAGTCATCTGAGAATGTCATGGTTTGAAGCATGGTGGTGCATTTGGTAGCATTATTGCCTGACAGCAAGAAGGACACCTGCAGCCTGTGCGTGGAGTTTGCATGTTAACCCCATGCATGTGTGGGTTTCCACCACCAAACCAAAACATGCATGTTAGATAATTGTTAATGTAAGTTGCTTTGGCAAATGGCTTGTATTTATAGAGCGCCTTCTAGTGTTCTTCACTCCCCAAAGCGCTGTACAAGATGAACAGTCATTCACACACTGGTGTTGATAAACTACATTGTAGCCTCAGCTGGCCTGGAGCACACTGACAGAGGCGGGGGTACCATGCATCAGCTCCCGCCAAGTCCCTAGACCACCACCAGTAGGCAAGGTGGGTGAAGTGTCTTGCCCAAGGACACAACAACAATGTAACCCAGCTGGAGCTGGGATCGAACCAGCGACCCTCTGTTGCCAGACTGGCTACTCTACCAACTGAGCTACACGCTGTACTTTGAATAAAAGCACCTGCTAAATGAACAAACATGAACCTGGATTTAAGCTAGTGTTTGGTGTAAAGATGTCCTGATCTATGATACCAATCTGAGTCCTTTAAAATTTGGTATCTGCTGATTCCAAAGCTTTCTTTATTTTACCAAAACGTGCTTGCAGACTACACACCATAAGTACATGAAAGTTATTAAAGTCAATCACAGAGCAGGAAGACAGCTTACCTACACAGATCACAGGGCAAACACATGTCTTAATGTCACCAGTTTATAAACAGGGATGTAGGGCTGCGCAATTAATCACATTTTAATTGTGATTACGATCTGGGTTTTACACGATCATTAAAACTGACAGCCGATTATTAGCTCCTCCCTCGCGGTTTACTCCGGTGGTAAATCAAGCGCTCCTCTTACAGCATGCAGCTTCAACAATCCGCTCCGGTTGGTACAGACGAGCGAGGGGGGAACGACAAGGTTCGGTCCAGACTGCATCCGGACCGAACCGCCGGGCCGAACCGCTGTAGCTCCTTTCCTCCGGAGTTCGTTGTGAGTTCATCGCGTTTGTCTTTTAAGACTGCAGAGGTTTGGGTGTGGACGCAACACCGGCCCCGTCTGTGACGCAACATTTTGGGAAAACCAGAAACAAGAGAAAAGTAAAGAATGAATAAAGTTGGAGGTGAACAATTCTGATGGAATTAGTCTGTTGGAACTGGTTCTAAATTCCCACCCCTATGAAAGAGCATAGAGAAAAAACCCTCTCAACGTTCTCTCAGTTTATATTTATTTCTTTAAAAAGTTTCTACTTTCAGTGATTTGTTTTATTTTTGTTCAGGCAGCTAAACTAAATCTACAGACCTCAGTTTGATAGAACAGTGTGTAGCTGTACAACTTGCCTTGATATTTGATTATTATATGTATTATTATACAGTAGGGTGTTGAATTCAGATGTTTACATTTTATGAATTTTTTAAAGTTGCAAACATTTGCACTGTCTTGTTATTTATCAGTATTTGCACATTTATAAAAGCCACTGTTCAATGATTGTTCAGAAATAGTTTTGTTATCAACGGTAAATAAATATCATCTAAATAATCGTGATCTCAATTTCAATCAAAATAATTGTGATTATCATTTTTGCCATAATCGAGCAGCCCTACAGGGCACATAATTTTTTCAATGAGGTACTTAAGGGAGTACCAGGCGTTGCTGCTTGATCCTTGGTACTCACACCATGTGTCGACCACAAATAGACCATCATGCACCCTGGTCCTGCATCCCTTCTGCCTCTGATTTAGTAAAGAGACCAGTCCAGTGGCTGTAGGGGAATTACTATTGACCAGGGGTACTCAGTGGGGTGGGGTGAGGGGTCACTAAACTCCCACTATCGTGTGAGCCAGGTAAATGAGCACACCGCTACATAAAAATCCATCCATCCATCCATCCATCACATAACTCAGTAGTTTATGGTGACTTTATTAAATTAGATTTACTGAGTTACATTAGTATTTGGTGACCATTTTTTCCTTTCTTTTGCTTTTTGTTAAACATTTGGTGAAAAATCAGGCAACATAATCTCTCAGAGTCTCTGGGCCACATTAATGGTCTGTAATCTTCTGGAGCTGCTTACTACCTGTAGTTAATTGAAACCTGTGAAAAAGAGCCCCAAGGTGAAACTTGATTGTGAGAGGATTTAGTGCTACAGTTTCGACTCCTTTTGTGTATTTTTTGTGTGCAAAAGTCTTAATTGAAAATAACAACAACATAAATATCAGTTCATAAAGTTATGTCCAAACTGCACCCTACTATGAAAATACATTTGATTAAGTAATTTTTGATGTATAAGACAGAGATGTAATAATTTGGTCAATCGATTGTTGTGAGCAAATTATCAATGGTTAAAAATATTATCACAATATTTGTTTTAAATCAATTGAAAATATGCAACAAAAATTTTGAGAAATTAAGTAAAGTGAGTAGCATTACTGGATTTTCCAGCTGTATAAATAGATCTGTATCAATAATATCTTGTGACTTCAGTTGGAAATGAACTTGAAAAACAGTGAATCTGGAATGTGTTCACAGTGCAGCACCTTTTCCACATCTTATGTAAAAAAGCTTTATTCCAAAATAGAATTAAAAAAAATTTCCCCCAAAATTCTACACACAATGCCTCATAATAATGGGAAAATATTTTTGCAAATCTATTTAAAAATAAACTCCACCAAATATCACATGTACATCAGTATTCACAGTCTTTGCCATGAAGCACAAAACTGAGCTCAGGTTCACTGATCGTCCTTGAGATACCAACGTTCTCCAAACCTCATTCTGTTTTTCCAAGAGAAACTCAGAATAAGACTTTATGGTCAAATCAATAATTAACTGACTGAAATTTGAATAAACACTTTGTCAACTAAAAATGGGTTGAAGTATGAAGTGGGGTTAATATACAACATTTTATATGATACTAATGTAGTTATATAAAATCTAAAATGAATAAAACATTGAATTCTGAAGATGTTTTGATTAGTATGATAACAGTCAAACCTGAAATGAAAGTTTTCATTAACACTAGAACATGTATGCATTTATATTTTAATAAGAATATAAAAATAATTAGGACAAAGTCTTGTTAGGAGAGGAGAGAGAAGGAGGGTCAGGGTTGTTTCGGTGTGGAACCCAAGGTCAGCCCAACTGGAGCATAGTCTGTACAGACTGAAGATGTAAACAGTCTGGATGTCTTCTTGTTTATGCTCCTGGGATTTGTATGTGCCATTTGGACAAGGCTGGAATGGGACCAGAAAAGGGCCCTAGCATTTCTGGCCCACCATGAATATTTAAAGGAGTGGTGGTTGGTTAAGGCGCTGCAAGCGATGCTGTGTGTGTGTCACTGAGCATCTGCGGCTATATGAGCACTCCTTAGCAGCGCTCCTTAGCAGCGTTCCTTAGCAGCGCTCCTTAGCAGCGCTCCTTAGCAGCGCTCCTTAGCAGCGCTCCTTAGCAGCGGTCCTTAGCAGCTCTCCTTAGCAGCGCTCCTTAGCAGCGCTCCTTAGCAGCGCTCCTTAGCAGCGTTCCTTAGCAGCGTTCCTTAGCAGCGTTCCTTAGCAGCTCTCCTTAGCAGCGCTCCTTAGCAGCGCTCCTTAGCAGCTCTCCTTAGCAGTGCTCCTTAGCAGCGTTCCTTAGCAGCGTTCCTTAGCAGCGCTCCTTAGCAGCTCTCCTTAGCAGCTCTCCTTAGCAGCGCTCCTTAGCAGCGCTCCTTAGCAGCTCTCCTTAGCAGCGCTCCTTAGCAGCGCTCCTTAGCAGCGCTCCTTAGCAGCGCTCCTTAGCAGCGCTCCTTAGCAGCGCTCCCTAGCAGCGCTCCTTAGCAGCGCTCCTTAGCAGCGCTCCTTAGCAGCTCTCCTTAGCAGCACTCCTTAGCAGCGTTCCTTAGCAGCGTTCCTTAGCAGCGCTCCTTAGCAGCGCTCCTTAGCAGCGCTCCTTAGCAGCTCTCCTTAGCAGCGCTCCTTAGCAGCGCTCCCTAGTAGCGCTCCTTAGCAGCATTCCTTAGCAGCGCTCCTTAGCAGCGCTCCTTAGCAGCATTCTTTAGCAGCGCTCCTTAGCAGCGCTCCTTAGCAGCGCCCCTTAGCAGCACCCCTTAGCAGCGCTCCCTAGTAGCGCTCCTTAGCAGCTCTCCTTAGCAGCGCTCCTTAGCAGCGCTCCTTAGCAGCATTCTTTAGCAGCGCTCCTTAGCAGCACCCCTTAGCAGCGCTCCCTAGTAGCGCTCCTTAGCAGCGCTCCTTAGCAGCGCTCCTTAGCAGCGCTCCTTAGCAGCTCTCCTTAGCAGCGCTCCTTAGCAGCGCTCCTTAGCAGCATTCCTTAGCAGCTCTCCTTAGCAGCGCTCCTTAGCAGCATTCCTTAGCAGCGCTCCTTAGCAGCGCTCCTTAGCAGCTTTCCTTAGCAGCGCTCCCTAGCAGCGCTCCTTAGCAGCGCTCCTTAGCAGCGCTCCCTAGCAGCGCTCCTTAGCAGCGCTCCTTAGCAGCATTCCTTAGCAGCGCTCCTTAGCAGCATTCCTTAGCAATGCTCCTTAGCAGTGCTCCTTAGCAGCTCTCCTTAGCAGCGCTCCTTAGCAGCACTCCTTAGCAGCGCTCCTTAGCAGCGTTCCTTAGCAGCGCTCCTTAGCAGCGCTCCCTAGCAGCGCTCCTTAGCAGCGCTCCTTAGCAGCGCTCCTTAGCAGCGCTCCTTAGCAGCGGTCCTTAGCAGCTCTCCTTAGCAGCGCTCCTTAGCAGCGCTCCTTAGCAGCGCTCCTTAGCAGCGCTCCTTAGCAGCGCTCCTTAGCAGCGCTCCTTAGCAGCGCTCCTTAGCAGCGCTCCCTAGCAGCGCTCCTTAGCAGCATTCTTTAGCAGCGCTCCTTAGCAGCGCTCCTTAGCAGCGCCCCTTAGCAGCGCTCCTTAGCAGCGCTCCTTAGCAGCGCTCCTTAGCAGCGCTCCCTAGCAGCGCTCCTTAGCAGCGCTCCCTAGCAGCGCTCCTTAGCAGCGCTCCTTAGCAGCATTCTTAGCAGCGCTCCTTAGCAGCGACCCTTAGCAGCACCCTTAGCAGCGCTCCCTAGTAGCGCTCCTTAGCAGCGCTCCTTAGCAGCGCTCCTTAGCAGCGCTCCTTAGCAGCGCTCCTTAGCAGCGCTCCTTAGCAGCGCTCCTTAGCAGCGCTCCTTAGCAGCGCTCCTTAGCAGCGCTCCTTAGCAGCGCTCCTTAGCAGCGCTCCTTAGCAGCGCTCCTTAGCAGCGTTCCTTAGCAGCGCTCCTTAGCAGCGCTCCTTAGCAGCGCTCCTTAGCAGCGCTCCTTAGCAGCGCTCCTTAGCAGCGCTCCTTAGCAGCGCTCCTTAGCAGCGCTCCTTAGCAGCATTCCTTAGCAGCGCTCCTTAGCAGCGCTCCTTAGCAGCACTCCTTAGCAGCGCTCCTTAGCAGCATTCTTTAGCAGCGCTCCTTAGCAGCGCTCCTTAGCAGCGCCCCTTAGCAGCACCCCTTAGCAGCGCTCCCTAGTAGTGCTCCTTAGCAGCTCTCCTTAGCAGCGCTCCTTAGCAGCGCTCCTTAGCAGCGCTCCTTAGCAGCTCTCCTTAGCAGCGCTCCTTAGCAGCATTCCTTAGCAGCGCTCCTTAGCAGTGCTCTTTAGCAGCTTTCCTTAGCAGCATTCCTTAGCAGCGCTCCTTAGCAGCGTTCCTTAGCAGCGTTCCTTAGCAGTGCTCCTTAGCAGCTCTCCTTAGCAGCGCTCCTTAGCAGCGCTCCTTAGCAGCTCTCCTTAGCAGCGCTCCTTAGCAGCGCTCCTTAGCAGCGCTCCTTAGCAGCATTCCTTAGCAGCTCTCCTTAGCAGCGCTCCTTAGCAGCGCTCCTTAGCAGCTTTCCTTAGCAGTGCTCCTTAGCAGCGCTCCCTAGCAGCGCTCCTTAGCAGCGCTCCCTAGCAGCGCTCCTTAGCAGCGCTCCCTAGCAGCGCTCCTTAGCAGCGCTCCCTAGCAGCGCTCCTTAGCAGCGCTCCTTAGCAGCATTCCTTAGCAGTGCTCCTTAGCAGTGCTCCTTAGCAGCTCTCCTTACTTAGCAGCGCTCCTTAGCAGCACCCCTTAGCAGCGCTCCCTAGCAGCGCTCCTTAGCAGCGCTCCTTAGCAGCGCTCCTTAGCAGCGCTCCTTAGCAGCGCTCCTTAGCAGCATTCTTTAGCAGCGCTCCTTAGCAGCGCTCCTTAGCAGCGACCCTTAGCAGCACCCTTAGCAGCGCTCCCTAGTAGCTCTCCTTAGCAGCGCTCCTTAGCAGCGCTCCTTAGCAGCGCTCCCTAGCAGCGCTCCTTAGCAGCGCTCCTTAGCAGCGCCCCTTAGCAGCGCCCCTTAGCAGCGCCCCTTAGCAGCGCTCCTTAGCAGCGCTCCTTAGCAGCGCTCCTTAGCAGCGCTCCCTAGCAGCGCTCCTTAGCAGCACTCCTTAGCAGCGCTCCTTAGCAGCGCTCCCTAGCAGCGCTCCTTAGCAGCGCTCCTTAGCAGCGCTCCTTAGCAGCGCTCCCTAGCAGCGCTCCTTAGCAGCGCTCCTTAGCAGCGCTCCTTAGCAGTGCTCCTTAGCAGCGCTCCTTAGCAGCGCTCCCTAGCAGCGCTCCTTAGCAGTGCTCCTTAGCAGCGCTCCTTAGCAGCGCTCCTTAGCAGCGCTCCTTAGCAGCGCTCCCTAGCAGTGCTCCTTAGCAGCGCTCCTTAGCAGCGTGCCTTATAAGCACCCTTAACAGAATTTTTAAATTACTACCCGCTCAGAACACAGGCTGCATGCTTGATACTTGGCTGGTGCTTTTGGTTTTTGTGTTCACATGTTGTAAGTTGTAAAAGTCAGTCAGAATGCAGCAGAACAAGAAATCAAATGTTTGGCTATCAATATTTTCTGTGCAATCCACCTCCATCCTTCTATCTTGCTTTATGGGAAGCACTGCCTGTGACTAGATTGTTGGCATGTCTTAAAAGATTTCCTATGATAATTTGTAATGTTGGCTGCATGATGGTGCAGTTGGTAGCACTGTTGCCTCACAGCAAAGAGGTTGTGGGTTCACTCCAACAGCACCCTCACTGCATGGAGTTTACATGTTCTCCCAATGCCTGCCTGGGTTTCTTTCGTTTACTCCGGTTTCTTCCCACAGTCCAAGGACTGTGGGAAAATCGATGTTAGATAGACTGGTGACTCTTAAGTTGTCCTTTGGTGTGAAGGAGAATGTGACTGGTTGTGAGTCTTTGTCTCTGTGGCCCTGTGATGGACTGGCAGCCTGTTCATGGTATCCATCTCACCCTGTGACTGCTGGAGATAGGCACCAGCTCTCTGCAACACTCTGCAGTTCTTGATGTCTCTGGTGGTGTGGCACGGCTTGACTGCAGATGTCTAGATTTTTAATGAGTTTAACAGTAGGCTAGATGTTGAGACAAAGCCACAACAACCAACTTCCATTGGGCAAATCAAGCCAGCCATACTGTTCTGTCTCCTCCTGCAGCTCAGTGTACATACTGTATGTTTTTGACTCTTTTAACAACAAATAAACTGAATACACCGGGCTGTGTTGCTATATGTTTTATTGTACATGAATACTTTGTATTTTATTAACATTTCTGTTGTTTAGCAACACTGTGGTTGTAAAAAAATCTTGGATAGCTGTATTTGTATATGTTATAAAACTCGCCTTTATTAAGGAGTTCATCACCTGCTGTACAGTAAAACAAATATGCAACAGGCAGATATTATAGTCTGCTAGACAAAAAACTAACCCTCCTTGTATCGTTTCAACAACCTTCAAACATTCAGAGAGTTGTGTTTTCAAGTAGGGAAGGAAAAATGTGCCTGAGGCTTTTATTGTGAAAGGTTTTAAAAGGAAGTTACCAGTTTGAGGCTCCTGGGACAATGAAGACAACAATTTGAGTTGTTAAACCAAATCGCCTCATATATTAGCGTTCCTGTCAAGTAAATCCACATTCGTAACCTCTGGTGTTTAACAGCGAGAGGAACTTATAAATTTGATCAGCAAACCAATGAGTAAAACGGATAAAAACACAGTGTTTGGAGAGCTGCAGCAGGATAAAGTCAGCTGACTGCATTAGCTGTAGTGTAGTGATCTTGTTTCTCTCATCAAATCAACTTTCTTTCCTCATGTTGTGCAGATACAGAGGTCATCTTAAGAACGTTTTCACTCCCTTTAACAGACAGACGTAGTCTCCCTGGAGGCCTGACAGCTCTCACTGCCGTCTCCTCACATCAGAGACACAATCAAAGCTTACCGCAGCTTTTAAATAGCGTGGTCATCGAATATGGTTTTAACAGTGAATTAACTTTTAAATGGTTATACCATGTAGGACATGTTACCATGGTGATAACTGTTTCATCCCTAACACAGAATGTGTTTTTTAAAAAGTTAAATCTACCAGAAGATGAAATAAAGTTGTCGTGTAGACTTTGAGCATTAAAGCAGTCACAGCAGAGGTAAATGAAAGGTTGTCTGTGAGTGCTGTGCGCACATGGAGCGCTAGGTCTTAATCACCACAGGACTGAGTGACGGCTCATTAGCTGAATGGATTTTAATAGGGCTAGTTAGTCAGATGAAAAGACACTGTCCCCTTGCACTACATTAACACGTAACTGTAGGTAATGACCCTGGAGGTAATGGAGGAGGGAGAGTCGCCTTTACTTCAAACTTCACTCCAGATGCACTTTCATTTCTAACTGACACTTAATTGTGAGTTGGATCATTCTGTGTGGTAAGTTGTAAAATTAACTCAACATAATGGGACGCACACACACGCGCTCAGACTTTACACAGAGACAGATGATTCTGTTCATTTCCGTTCACTTTTCATCCCCTTACAGTAGCTTTACTGACTGTTATTTAGCTCAAGAGACTCTGCTGGGAATCAAACCCTGACAGCTGACAGCCACAGATCCATAACATCCACCGTTTGGGGAGAAAATTGTTCAAAAAACACTTTGTTGATGAGCCCAGTGGGAAGTGAACCCTCAACCACCGCTGGTTAACAGCTCCGGAGTACACCCGTCCAGGTAAATACACAGAAGACTGAGTCCCCTGGTCCAGACAGCTCACACACACACACACACACACACACACACACACACACACACACACACACACACACACACACACACACACACACACACACACACACACACACACACACACACACACACACACACACACACCATGACTGACGGGGCGAGCAGACGGCTGAGGGAAGGAGGGAGGGTGCTGTTGTCATTATGCTTTCCCTTTCATTGGAGGCCTCCTCATCTGGCTAATGGGACTGGCTGCAGTCACCACAGTGTGAGGGGAGGGGACCACACACACACACACACACACACACACAAACACACACACACGCAAACACACACACACACTCAAGGGAGAGCGAGTAGAGAAAGGAATGATGGATGGGGATGAGGCAGTGTGACAGCCATTGTCAGTAGACGTGTGTGATAGGAACTTCATCAACATGAGAACATGAGGATGATGGAGAGAGAAAAATAAAGACAAGGATTCACTGGTAAAGATGGAGAGAAAGAGCAAGTTTGTGAGAAAGGAGAGTGAAAAAAGACTTCTGCTTCTCAACAGTGACCTGAAGTGACTGGACATGAACAGGAGGGAAAGAAAGGAAATCAGAAAATGGAACTGATGGATGGATGGATGATTAAACTCTTTAGGAGGAAAGTCTGATCTGGATAATGTCAGAAAGGCAGAAGAATAAATAAGAAAGAAGAAGAAGCAGCCATGGGCTTTAGTTTGTGGTTATTCCGTTATCCGTTTTTATTGATGATTTTAAAACATTTCTGTATTTTAGTTGTTTTTTTGTTTATTCCTGCTAGTCTTTGGACTTTTGGTATGTTTTTCATGTTGTCAGATTACAGCGTCACCTCCAGCCCTCCTGCCCTGGTATCAACACCCAGTTCAGGAAACTCTGGATGTATCTGTGATCTCTGAGGTGACGTACTCCTCTTAACAGAGGCCATTCAGACAGCAATCTACAAAAACATCTAAAACAATACACAGATACACAGTTCAAAAGGCTGAAACATCTCAAAAAGAAAGAGGAAATAAAACAAAGCACGGTGACAACACACAGTGTGGTATGGGTGTGACCTCGGCCTCTATAAGCCACTAAAGGTCAGGACCTGCTGCTGCTCTTCACCTGGAGGCTGTAGGTGAAGATGGACCCTTGTCAGAAAGCGCTGTGGGAATCATGTTCATTGATTTCTTCAGAGCTCGTAACACAATTCCCCTCTGCAACCTGTGGATGTCTGAACAGCCACATGGATTATTGACAAGCTGACAGACAGACGGCCCACAGCGTGACACCGACAGGTGGGTGTTTGTATGCTGAGCAGCAGCAGCAGTCCCACAGAGGATTATATTCTCTGTGTCTCTTTACATTATACATCTCATATTAAAAGGTATTCCACTGCTAAACCAAAGCTGGACTTTTTTTTAATGTTTCTACCATTTAATATCAGTCAGTTGTACCTATTGACAAAGTGGAGGAGGTTTGGCAGCATCTTCAGAAACCTCTACAGCTGAGTTATTAAAAGTATCTTGACTAGCTGCATCACCATGGGATGGCAGATCTACTGCAAACGCCTGCAGAGAGCGTTGAAGACGACTGAGAGGATCACTGGGTCTCCACTGACCTCTACAGAGCGTTAGAGTCTACAGACAGCTGGCTCTATCCTCATGGACCAACCACACCCCACCCCAGAGGAACACTGCTTGTGTAGAAGAATGAGACAAAATCACACCTGAGACTGAAGCACCAACAAAGACTTTTGGACCAATAATCAATTCCATTTCATAAAGAGTCATCAATATTTTTTCCTGTGTCATTTCATTGTATCGCACATACCTTAATGAATGGACATGACTAGTTTGATGTCTTTACATGTGTGGATTGAATGGTTTGTTACCAACATCTGGTGAGAGTTTCATGTCAATAAAACCTTTAGAAATAGATTTACTGAGAAAACTGGTGACATGCTGATTTTCCCTGCTGTACATCAGGGTTGTTGCATTTTTTCTCTTGTGTATTGTTGCACAGCTCTCACACTTTTTATTCCCCCTTCATTGTTGATTTCACAGTTTTTTTTTATAACGCTGATCTTTTGAAGCCATTCATATTTGTAATTCTATTTTAATTTTTAAATTGTTTGAATCTATTTTTGTCAGAATTTTCTGTGAGCAGTAAAGAAACGCTGTCATTAAACAGGGAGCACCAAGACCTGAACCTGAAACTTGACGTCATTTTATAGCTGGTAACATGATTAACAGGCAGGATTGGAGAGATTTTTTGAAAAGAAGAAACAGACCTAAGGTCCTCACAGGATGCGCTAACGAGCAACACTCCTGATTAAATCAAACAGCTTTGGTTTGGATCTGTTCTCACAGAACCTGGCAGTGAAGAGGAGCTGGAGGAAGACCGAGAGTGAATTAAAAGAAGGGCTGGGTGGGGGGGTGGGGACTGACATGAGTGGACGCAGTGGATGAGGTGATGGATTGAAGGGAAACAAGAGGTTTGTTTGGGGATTAAAAGGGAACTGCTGGAAAGAGTTTTTATCAAGTCAAGTTTAGAGGGAGAAGATAGATGAGGTGAATGGAGGACAAATGATCTGAAGACGAGGCTGAGAAAGAAGAAAAAGGACAAAGACCAAAGGTTTGAGGAGGACCCTGGAGGAAGTCTTACTACTTTCAGAAAATAAAGTATAAAATTGTGATTTTGGTGTAGAGTTGTAAACTGGAGGGGAGGGGTGAACAGAGGTTAAATCCTGGGTCAGAGGGGCCTCTGCTTTAATTATTATTAATAATACCTTCTCTACATTATATGATCAGACATTACTGTCTTAGCAAGGAGCTCTGGCTTTTGTGTAAAAAAAATATTAAAAAAACAATTTGCATAATTTAGCAGATCAAACCTCATCCACAAAGTCACTAAATCTATACAGAGAGTGAGATTTAGAAGGTAAAAATACTCCTGACAAGTCTGGAATGAGAGAAAAACAACAATAAAACTTTATAATGGTATTGACCACCAGCCATTTCAAAAACAGGGATGAAGTGAGGCAGACTTTCCTAGAAAACTACGGCATCCTGTGAGTATAAAGTGTGTGTAGCTCCGTATCTGCCAAACACTGAATGAGTGATAAAAGGAAAAAGACAAAGGCTGTCAGTTAGACACTTGTGGGGAAAACAAAAGACAGGTAGAGGGGAATGATTGAAACATGGCGTAGAATTCATTACAAAAGCCATCAAGGGGGATGGATGGACGTAGAGCTGAAAGGGAAGATTGGTAAACAACATGGCAGCAGACAGAGCATTAGAGGAGGAGTGAAGCAGACCTAATGGATGTGAGTAGAGATGGCACCATACTTTTACAAGGACAATTATCTTTTAATAACAAAGCTATAAAAACACACAGGTTCACAAAGACGAAGGGAGTGGCGATAAAAGCAGACAATCAGATAAAAGTTATCAGGATAAAAACGACTTCAGCTACAGCTGTAAAGCTGACGTTTAAAGAAATAATGAACTGTAGAGATCTGCTTGCAAATGTGAATGAAAATGTTGTTTTGAATCAAACGAAGTGTGGGTGGCTGGGTGATTCTTTACATATCAGTCCTATAGATGTCAAGAATATTCAAAATATTAACACTGATGCATTATTAGTTTTAATTGACTTTAACAGTTAATAAAATGTCCATGCTCAAATTCTTATTTTTCTTCTTCTTCTTCTTCTTCTTCTTCTTCTTATTATTACACTTTTTGGGGTTAAATCTTTCAACTAACTTCACTCTTAAGGAAAAACGACATGAGCCAGTGTTGTTTTTATCAGCTACTTTGGTCTTTTGGACTAAAATCCTGATTAGTTTTAGTCACATTGTAGTCATAGCCCTATCTTTATGGGATAGTTTTAGTATAGTTTTTGTCAACAAATCTTAAAAAGGTTTTAGTCTAGTTTCACTCAAAAGAGAATGAATCCTTTAATAAAGTAATTTAGGTCAATACATTGGAAATTAGAATCACTCACATCAATCAATTCAAATGTACCATAGCCGTTTTGGCATTAAATAGGAAAAGTAACGAAAAACATCCAAAATGGACAAAATTACAATAACCAAAGTATTCAATCAACACTAAGTGTTGCTCTAACGTTCAGCCATAACGATAACAAAGACATGTCGAGGTTTAATAAATAAAATCACTAATTTGGACATGAAGCTCATTAGCCTAGCCATTAGCTCATCAGCAGTTTGAACGTAGCGCCACATTTTTAGTAAAACAAAAGAAACAAAGCAAATGACTCACCGTGGAGTTGATTAAATAAGGACACAATATGGAATCAATCAGCAGGGCTGTCACAAGCTGTCCAGAAGGATTAAATATCAGCCTCAGAGCAGTAACAGAGTGATAGCCCCGGAAATAATTGAGGGGTTTAACCCCACCATAATAAGAGGACGTTCTGAAGTGGAGACTGAGTTCACATGATTGACAGCAAAAAAGTCAGCCATATACTGTTTCAAAACTCCACAGACTAACGTTTTTGTCTTGCCTCGTCGTGCTGACGTAAACTCACAGACGTCTTGTTTTAGTCATCAAAGAGTCGTGTTTAGCTTGTCGATCTTGTTAATGTCTTGAAAAAAAGGTGCCTAAACAAAATATTTTTGTTATAGTCTTTGTCGACAAAAACAACACTGACATGAACTTAATATGTTTTCCACATGTGAGTCCATGTCTTCAGTCTTCAGTGTTTTCTATTCAGTCCAACCTAAATGAATACACCTCATAATACTATCAATACGGCTCCAGAATCCATAAAGATCACACATACACATTACATCAGCCTTGATATAGGCTGGTCAGCGCACATTTTTGGGCAGGTCAGAACCAAACCAGTCCAGGTGTGTTACATGGCGGTTTATGCACAGCCTGTGTATGTAGCGGTGCTGCAGAAGCTCAGTGACATGCACGCTGCAGGTGATGGATTACTAACAAAATAAAATGACAAAAACACAATAAAATACATCTAAAATGCTTGGACTCATAAACATGGACCACCTCCACATAGTAGCTCTAAATGCCAAATCCATCAGTTGCTAACAACATGCATTCCAGCTGTATAACTCCAGCGTTTCTCTGAAGGTGAGATCCACGAGTAAAGTTCATATTTCCTTGTCAGAAACGACAGATAAACCATTTCCCCTGTTGGGACTGGACCCCTATCACTCCTTCAGCTATCGTGGGTTAAAAAATACACCGATAGCTGTCAGTAGCTAACGAATCTCCCGGTTAAGTTTAGAGATTTTGCCCAATGATGCCGTATCCAATCACAGGACACGTTCAGGTCAACACAACATCAGGCCTGCTAGAAGAACTGGCAGTCGCAGACTCAAGAGCTGATTGGCTATCGCCACTGGCTGCACTGTTCCCTCACAGTTGACAGGGGGACAGAGCCGCTAGCAGCAGACTTCAATCTGCCTAGCAACACAAGCTAGCTGAAATCTAATTGGATAAAAATTCTACCTTCGTATTTCACACTGGCGGATATAATATGACATTAGGAGAACAGACCAGGGAGAATAATTTTATTTAAAAATATTTACCAAAAGAAAAAATGTATTTACTTTTCTGAGTAAGTTTAGGCCAGCAGAAAAAGCCTCGAAGGCCCTGATGGACCAGCACTGCTTCCATGTTGTGATTAACTCAAACTAAACAGAGGAAGGTTCTTGATGCGCCCCAGACATATTACTGACTATTATGATAGAAAATCTGTGAAGCAACAGTTTAACAAAGTTCCAGTGACTGGCCAAGCCCTAGAAACCCACAGCGATGTTTTGAGACATTTAGAACATTTGCTCAGGAATTCAATTTGGAATTTGTCACCAACCCCTGCAACCCAGTGAGATTCTGGCTTTACTGTATAAATTATTTCTAAAAATAAACTTATTACATCAAATCTAAACAAATCAAGAAAAAACTGCTCCCATGGATCAGTCCCATTATGTTATCTATTACTGCATTAGTAGATTACTTTGGCTTTTGCAAAACAAAAGCCATCAGTCATCCCCAACCCTAGTCTGACTTTTGTCAATTTGCAATTTCATACTATGACTTAAAGTGGATATGTTTCTGGTTAATTGATTATATATCTTGTGCATATTCAATCAATATGTCACCAAGCCTCAGCATGGCACAAAATCAATCTCAGATTGCAGGAAACAGCTCTGTGAGTTGGTACATTTGAAACTGTGAGGAGAGGTGATGAAATTACAAACTGAACGAGGCAGTAACGTCGTAAACTGGCGATTCATGAAATTACCAAAATGTCTGAATAGGTTATGTTGTTAGGGAGACGTGTATCCTGTCTCAGACACAAACGACGAGCAAGAAATCCACCTGCCAGTCATTCAGCCAGCCAGCCATGCATGAGGGCTGTTGTGTATTTGTGTAGAGCAAAGTGACTATAGGTGAGCTGTCAGTGGCGGTAACACACATCCTGATGTGCAGCGGCGCTCTGAGGCCTCCCCTGAAGGCTGTCAAGAAGAGGAGGACCGTGTGTGTGTCTGAGTCTGCAGGAGGTAGAAAGGTGTATGTGCAGATCAATAATAATCAGCAGCAGTAGAACTGGAAGTTCACCCAACAGCGACACGCACACACACACAAATGCATACACACACACACACACACACACACACACAAATGCATACACACAGACACACACACACAAATGCATACACACAGACATGCACAGCAGCACTCAAAATCCAATCCATACATCTTGTGACACTGTGTTGTGGCCCAAACTCTAGTGAGTGCCCTAAACCAAAGGCAGTACACACACAGCCTAACACACACTAACACACACACACACAACAATCTCAAACTAAAATGCTTACGTTCAAAAAGTACAGCTTCAAAAATGCATACATCTAATCGATTTTCCATCCACTTTCGTGCCCTGACTGTTCTCTCGCTGCTCCCCAGCCCTCACTCCATACCAGCACCCATTTCTCTTTCTTTACCTCTTTGAAGTGGTCTTGATGATGTCGGAGACTTTCTGTATATAATCGGTAGCCAGCACCACAATCTCTTCGTCTTCGGAGAAGTTGTCATGGAAAATTCTGTCCAGCAAGCGTTTCCAGTGAAGCTGCAGAAGAAGGAGGGATGACCATGGCTGTCACAACGTAATGAAGGAGTGAACCCTACTTCACTGGTAGTGTGAGAAGAGTTTCAGTGATTTGATTTTTCAAATCAGAGTCAGTCAGAGAATGAAAATAACCTGAATTCTGAGATATGACCCAAACTGCTGCACAATCATAGAACAAAATCATAATCACTATTATGGGTCGTTTTGATTATTAAAGATAATATTTCATTGAGTTAGGAGACACTGTGTTGCTCGCCAAAATAAAAGTTGTAAGTGAAACCCCAACAAGCACCCTGCAGGGAGCATTAGATAGTATGAAGAAAGTACACCCAAGAATATTTCATATATTTTCTTAACATTTTATTTTAACACTGTTTTAAACATTATAATCGATTTGACCTCTTTCATTTCAGATTCCAGATTGTTCCATAACCTGACTCCATACACAGAAACACATCCCTCCATCACTTTAGGTCTAAATCTAGGCTTTACAAATATCTCACTCTCTTTTAAGTTATAACCACTTTGTCTTTTTTCAAATTTAATTTGGATATTTCTTGGTAAAGATTTCTTGTGAGCTTTATAAACCAATTTTAATATATTGTGATCAACTAAATCACCCTACTTTAATACTCTCAACTCAACAAATAATGGACCGGTTGGAGCTCTATATCTACTTTGAGTAATGATTCTTATAGCTCTTTTCTGTAGACACAAAACTGATTGTGTATCTGTTTTATAAGTTAGTTCCCCAGATTTTGATACAATAAGTCATATAGGGAACAATCAAGGAATTATATAATATAAATAATGCATCTTTATTCAGAGACTCCTTTACTTTATGCAGTATACCAGTTGCTCTAGCTATTTTTGTTTTTACACAATTAATATGTAGCTTCCTGAAACTTTACTGAAGGTTTCTATTTATATAGCTGACAACCTTGTCTTATACTTCTTTTAAGATCAAAACGTTTGTGAAGTACCTTCAGAGAGTGCCATGGTGCTGTTAATACCTTTGTATATAACCTGTAATGATTACCAAACCCAAAGTGATCTAATGCTTTATGAATAAATGATTGTTCAACAGAATCAAAGTTCTTAAAGAAGTCCACAAATAGAATAAGAGATCCTTCATCAATTAAGTGGGGTGGCATGTAGCTCAGTTGGTAGAGTGGCAACCGGAGGGTTGCCGGTTCAATCCCAGCTCCAGCTGGTTACGTTGTCATTGTGTCCGAGACACTTCACCCACCTTGCCTACTGGTGGTGGTTGGGACTTGGCGGGTGTCGGTGCATGGCTCGGTCAGTGTGCCCCAGGACAGCTGAGGCTACAGTATGTGAGCGTGTGTGTGAACGTGTGTGTGAACGTGTGTGAATGACTTGTGTTGTACAGCGCTTTGGGGAGTGTAAAACACTCTAGAAAGCGCTCTATAAATACAGAGATATACCATTTTACTGAGGGGAAAATAAGTAATGGATACACTGATGATTTTTAAAGTTTTCCCACTTACAACTAGTACAATCTAAAAATGTTATTTTTTTTTTCCGGTTCTGACTTAATGCACTTTCCTCTGAGACAGAAATCCAGCTCTAAGGAGCCTGGCGTACCTGTGGGAACTGTCTTTAAATACATTGTTTTACCGTCCGTTTGCACACCTTTCTGTCTGATCTCCTTTATAATTGTCTTTAAATTAAACTGAATAAAACAACAAGCTGATCCAGTTTACCTCACTAGACCTGCAGTAACACCACCTCCATGTTTGAAGCAGCCGTTTTAGATTGATTCTTTTTAGCTCTTTCTGGTTATTCTTTATTTGTACAGGTAAAAATTCCTGTCATTTGTTTGAATCAAAACAGTTTTTATCCATTTGTGTTTCAGTTTCAATTTAAAGTAAATGATCGTTATGTGGATGTATCATCTAGTCTGCTGGTATTCATTCACACTCAGGTTAACCCTTTGTGTCGAGTTTTTAAATCAGGAAATTTCATTCTGTCCCTTTGGCCTACTTTCCATCTCTTCTGTGTCAACCTTCATCCATCCCTCCATTGATCACTGAGAACCTTGAGGGATTCTTTGTCACCGTTGCTTCTCCCTTCTTTTCTGTCTCTCCCTCCTCCCTCTTTCTTCTGCTACATCCCCAACGTCTCCTCATTTTCTACTTTTCTCTCTACCAACTTCTTTCATTCCATTTCTCAATCTGCTCGTCTGCCCCTGCAGGGCAGACAGCATTTGTGAGTCACTTAGGCTTGTGTGTTTGTGTGTGTTGCTTCATTGCTTCTTAACTGTCTCTTATACNTCCTTAGCAGCTCTCCTTAGCAGCGCTCCTTAGCAGCGCTCCTTAGCAGCTCTCCTTAGCAGCGCTCCTTAGCAGCGCTCCTTAGCAGCGCTCCCTAGCAGCGCTCCTTAGCAGCGCTCCCTAGCAGCGCTCCTTAGCAGCGCTCCTTAGCAGCATTCCTTAGCAGCGCTCCTTAGCAGCATTCCTTAGCAATGCTCCTTAGCAGTGCTCCTTAGCAGCTCTCCTTAGCAGCGCTCCTTAGCAGCACTCCTTAGCAGCGCTCCTTAGCAGCGTTCCTTAGCAGCGCTCCTTAGCAGCGCTCCCTAGCAGCGCTCCTTAGCAGCGCTCCTTAGCAGCGCTCCTTAGCAGCGCTCCTTAGCAGCGCTCCTTAGCAGCTCTCCTTAGCAGCGCTCCTTAGCAGCATTCCTTAGCAGCGCTCCTTAGCAGCGCTCCTTAGCAGCTCTCCTTAGCAGCGCTCCTTAGCAGCACTCCTTAGCAGCGCTCCTTAGCAGCGCTCCTTAGCAGCGCTCCTTAGCAGCGCTCCCTAGCAGCGCTCCTTAGCAGCGCTCCTTAGCAGTGCTCCTTAGCAGCGCTCCTTAGCAGCGCTCCTTAGCAGCGCTCCTTAGCAGCGCTCCTTAGCAGCATTCTTTAGCAGCGCTCCTTAGCAGCGCCCCTTAGCAGCACCCCTTAGCAGCGCTCCCTAGTAGCGCTCCTTAGCAGCTCTCCTTAGCAGCGCTCCTTAGCAGCGCTCCTTAGCAGC
>SSNR01000682.1:75732-112488 GCA_006937965.1 Callopanchax toddi | reverse complement strand
CACACACACACACACACACACACACACACACACACACACACACACACACACACACACACACCATGACTGACGGGGCGAGCAGACGGCTGAGGGAAGGAGGGAGGGTGCTGTTGTCATTATGCTTTCCCTTTCATTGGAGGCCTCCTCATCTGGCTAATGGGACTGGCTGCAGTCACCACAGTGTGAGGGGAGGGGACCACACACACACACACACACACACACACAAACACACACACACGCAAACACACACACACACTCAAGGGAGAGCGAGTAGAGAAAGGAATGATGGATGGGGATGAGGCAGTGTGACAGCCATTGTCAGTAGACGTGTGTGATAGGAACTTCATCAACATGAGAACATGAGGATGATGGAGAGAGAAAAATAAAGACAAGGATTCACTGGTAAAGATGGAGAGAAAGAGCAAGTTTGTGAGAAAGGAGAGTGAAAAAAGACTTCTGCTTCTCAACAGTGACCTGAAGTGACTGGACATGAACAGGAGGGAAAGAAAGGAAATCAGAAAATGGAACTGATGGATGGATGGATGATTAAACTCTTTAGGAGGAAAGTCTGATCTGGATAATGTCAGAAAGGCAGAAGAATAAATAAGAAAGAAGAAGAAGCAGCCATGGGCTTTAGTTTGTGGTTATTCCGTTATCCGTTTTTATTGATGATTTTAAAACATTTCTGTATTTTAGTTGTTTTTTTGTTTATTCCTGCTAGTCTTTGGACTTTTGGTATGTTTTTCATGTTGTCAGATTACAGCGTCACCTCCAGCCCTCCTGCCCTGGTATCAACACCCAGTTCAGGAAACTCTGGATGTATCTGTGATCTCTGAGGTGACGTACTCCTCTTAACAGAGGCCATTCAGACAGCAATCTACAAAAACATCTAAAACAATACACAGATACACAGTTCAAAAGGCTGAAACATCTCAAAAAGAAAGAGGAAATAAAACAAAGCACGGTGACAACACACAGTGTGGTATGGGTGTGACCTCGGCCTCTATAAGCCACTAAAGGTCAGGACCTGCTGCTGCTCTTCACCTGGAGGCTGTAGGTGAAGATGGACCCTTGTCAGAAAGCGCTGTGGGAATCATGTTCATTGATTTCTTCAGAGCTCGTAACACAATTCCCCTCTGCAACCTGTGGATGTCTGAACAGCCACATGGATTATTGACAAGCTGACAGACAGACGGCCCACAGCGTGACACCGACAGGTGGGTGTTTGTATGCTGAGCAGCAGCAGCAGTCCCACAGAGGATTATATTCTCTGTGTCTCTTTACATTATACATCTCATATTAAAAGGTATTCCACTGCTAAACCAAAGCTGGACTTTTTTTTAATGTTTCTACCATTTAATATCAGTCAGTTGTACCTATTGACAAAGTGGAGGAGGTTTGGCAGCATCTTCAGAAACCTCTACAGCTGAGTTATTAAAAGTATCTTGACTAGCTGCATCACCATGGGATGGCAGATCTACTGCAAACGCCTGCAGAGAGCGTTGAAGACGACTGAGAGGATCACTGGGTCTCCACTGACCTCTACAGAGCGTTAGAGTCTACAGACAGCTGGCTCTATCCTCATGGACCAACCACACCCCACCCCAGAGGAACACTGCTTGTGTAGAAGAATGAGACAAAATCACACCTGAGACTGAAGCACCAACAAAGACTTTTGGACCAATAATCAATTCCATTTCATAAAGAGTCATCAATATTTTTTCCTGTGTCATTTCATTGTATCGCACATACCTTAATGAATGGACATGACTAGTTTGATGTCTTTACATGTGTGGATTGAATGGTTTGTTACCAACATCTGGTGAGAGTTTCATGTCAATAAAACCTTTAGAAATAGATTTACTGAGAAAACTGGTGACATGCTGATTTTCCCTGCTGTACATCAGGGTTGTTGCATTTTTTCTCTTGTGTATTGTTGCACAGCTCTCACACTTTTTATTCCCCCTTCATTGTTGATTTCACAGTTTTTTTTTATAACGCTGATCTTTTGAAGCCATTCATATTTGTAATTCTATTTTAATTTTTAAATTGTTTGAATCTATTTTTGTCAGAATTTTCTGTGAGCAGTAAAGAAACGCTGTCATTAAACAGGGAGCACCAAGACCTGAACCTGAAACTTGACGTCATTTTATAGCTGGTAACATGATTAACAGGCAGGATTGGAGAGATTTTTTGAAAAGAAGAAACAGACCTAAGGTCCTCACAGGATGCGCTAACGAGCAACACTCCTGATTAAATCAAACAGCTTTGGTTTGGATCTGTTCTCACAGAACCTGGCAGTGAAGAGGAGCTGGAGGAAGACCGAGAGTGAATTAAAAGAAGGGCTGGGTGGGGGGGTGGGGACTGACATGAGTGGACGCAGTGGATGAGGTGATGGATTGAAGGGAAACAAGAGGTTTGTTTGGGGATTAAAAGGGAACTGCTGGAAAGAGTTTTTATCAAGTCAAGTTTAGAGGGAGAAGATAGATGAGGTGAATGGAGGACAAATGATCTGAAGACGAGGCTGAGAAAGAAGAAAAAGGACAAAGACCAAAGGTTTGAGGAGGACCCTGGAGGAAGTCTTACTACTTTCAGAAAATAAAGTATAAAATTGTGATTTTGGTGTAGAGTTGTAAACTGGAGGGGAGGGGTGAACAGAGGTTAAATCCTGGGTCAGAGGGGCCTCTGCTTTAATTATTATTAATAATACCTTCTCTACATTATATGATCAGACATTACTGTCTTAGCAAGGAGCTCTGGCTTTTGTGTAAAAAAAATATTAAAAAAACAATTTGCATAATTTAGCAGATCAAACCTCATCCACAAAGTCACTAAATCTATACAGAGAGTGAGATTTAGAAGGTAAAAATACTCCTGACAAGTCTGGAATGAGAGAAAAACAACAATAAAACTTTATAATGGTATTGACCACCAGCCATTTCAAAAACAGGGATGAAGTGAGGCAGACTTTCCTAGAAAACTACGGCATCCTGTGAGTATAAAGTGTGTGTAGCTCCGTATCTGCCAAACACTGAATGAGTGATAAAAGGAAAAAGACAAAGGCTGTCAGTTAGACACTTGTGGGGAAAACAAAAGACAGGTAGAGGGGAATGATTGAAACATGGCGTAGAATTCATTACAAAAGCCATCAAGGGGGATGGATGGACGTAGAGCTGAAAGGGAAGATTGGTAAACAACATGGCAGCAGACAGAGCATTAGAGGAGGAGTGAAGCAGACCTAATGGATGTGAGTAGAGATGGCACCATACTTTTACAAGGACAATTATCTTTTAATAACAAAGCTATAAAAACACACAGGTTCACAAAGACGAAGGGAGTGGCGATAAAAGCAGACAATCAGATAAAAGTTATCAGGATAAAAACGACTTCAGCTACAGCTGTAAAGCTGACGTTTAAAGAAATAATGAACTGTAGAGATCTGCTTGCAAATGTGAATGAAAATGTTGTTTTGAATCAAACGAAGTGTGGGTGGCTGGGTGATTCTTTACATATCAGTCCTATAGATGTCAAGAATATTCAAAATATTAACACTGATGCATTATTAGTTTTAATTGACTTTAACAGTTAATAAAATGTCCATGCTCAAATTCTTATTTTTCTTC
The DNA here is from genome assembly GCA_006937965.1 of Callopanchax toddi. Lineage (NCBI taxonomy): Eukaryota > Metazoa > Chordata > Actinopteri > Cyprinodontiformes > Nothobranchiidae > Callopanchax > Callopanchax toddi. The sequence continues at coordinate 108,865 of SSNR01000682.1, read as the reverse complement.
TTCTTCTTCTTCTTCTTCTTCTTCTTATTATTACACTTTTTGGGGTTAAATCTTTCAACTAACTTCACTCTTAAGGAAAAACGACATGAGCCAGTGTTGTTTTTATCAGCTACTTTGGTCTTTTGGACTAAAATCCTGATTAGTTTTAGTCACATTGTAGTCATAGCCCTATCTTTATGGGATAGTTTTAGTATAGTTTTTGTCAACAAATCTTAAAAAGGTTTTAGTCTAGTTTCACTCAAAAGAGAATGAATCCTTTAATAAAGTAATTTAGGTCAATACATTGGAAATTAGAATCACTCACATCAATCAATTCAAATGTACCATAGCCGTTTTGGCATTAAATAGGAAAAGTAACGAAAAACATCCAAAATGGACAAAATTACAATAACCAAAGTATTCAATCAACACTAAGTGTTGCTCTAACGTTCAGCCATAACGATAACAAAGACATGTCGAGGTTTAATAAATAAAATCACTAATTTGGACATGAAGCTCATTAGCCTAGCCATTAGCTCATCAGCAGTTTGAACGTAGCGCCACATTTTTAGTAAAACAAAAGAAACAAAGCAAATGACTCACCGTGGAGTTGATTAAATAAGGACACAATATGGAATCAATCAGCAGGGCTGTCACAAGCTGTCCAGAAGGATTAAATATCAGCCTCAGAGCAGTAACAGAGTGATAGCCCCGGAAATAATTGAGGGGTTTAACCCCACCATAATAAGAGGACGTTCTGAAGTGGAGACTGAGTTCACATGATTGACAGCAAAAAAGTCAGCCATATACTGTTTCAAAACTCCACAGACTAACGTTTTTGTCTTGCCTCGTCGTGCTGACGTAAACTCACAGACGTCTTGTTTTAGTCATCAAAGAGTCGTGTTTAGCTTGTCGATCTTGTTAATGTCTTGAAAAAAAGGTGCCTAAACAAAATATTTTTGTTATAGTCTTTGTCGACAAAAACAACACTGACATGAACTTAATATGTTTTCCACATGTGAGTCCATGTCTTCAGTCTTCAGTGTTTTCTATTCAGTCCAACCTAAATGAATACACCTCATAATACTATCAATACGGCTCCAGAATCCATAAAGATCACACATACACATTACATCAGCCTTGATATAGGCTGGTCAGCGCACATTTTTGGGCAGGTCAGAACCAAACCAGTCCAGGTGTGTTACATGGCGGTTTATGCACAGCCTGTGTATGTAGCGGTGCTGCAGAAGCTCAGTGACATGCACGCTGCAGGTGATGGATTACTAACAAAATAAAATGACAAAAACACAATAAAATACATCTAAAATGCTTGGACTCATAAACATGGACCACCTCCACATAGTAGCTCTAAATGCCAAATCCATCAGTTGCTAACAACATGCATTCCAGCTGTATAACTCCAGCGTTTCTCTGAAGGTGAGATCCACGAGTAAAGTTCATATTTCCTTGTCAGAAACGACAGATAAACCATTTCCCCTGTTGGGACTGGACCCCTATCACTCCTTCAGCTATCGTGGGTTAAAAAATACACCGATAGCTGTCAGTAGCTAACGAATCTCCCGGTTAAGTTTAGAGATTTTGCCCAATGATGCCGTATCCAATCACAGGACACGTTCAGGTCAACACAACATCAGGCCTGCTAGAAGAACTGGCAGTCGCAGACTCAAGAGCTGATTGGCTATCGCCACTGGCTGCACTGTTCCCTCACAGTTGACAGGGGGACAGAGCCGCTAGCAGCAGACTTCAATCTGCCTAGCAACACAAGCTAGCTGAAATCTAATTGGATAAAAATTCTACCTTCGTATTTCACACTGGCGGATATAATATGACATTAGGAGAACAGACCAGGGAGAATAATTTTATTTAAAAATATTTACCAAAAGAAAAAATGTATTTACTTTTCTGAGTAAGTTTAGGCCAGCAGAAAAAGCCTCGAAGGCCCTGATGGACCAGCACTGCTTCCATGTTGTGATTAACTCAAACTAAACAGAGGAAGGTTCTTGATGCGCCCCAGACATATTACTGACTATTATGATAGAAAATCTGTGAAGCAACAGTTTAACAAAGTTCCAGTGACTGGCCAAGCCCTAGAAACCCACAGCGATGTTTTGAGACATTTAGAACATTTGCTCAGGAATTCAATTTGGAATTTGTCACCAACCCCTGCAACCCAGTGAGATTCTGGCTTTACTGTATAAATTATTTCTAAAAATAAACTTATTACATCAAATCTAAACAAATCAAGAAAAAACTGCTCCCATGGATCAGTCCCATTATGTTATCTATTACTGCATTAGTAGATTACTTTGGCTTTTGCAAAACAAAAGCCATCAGTCATCCCCAACCCTAGTCTGACTTTTGTCAATTTGCAATTTCATACTATGACTTAAAGTGGATATGTTTCTGGTTAATTGATTATATATCTTGTGCATATTCAATCAATATGTCACCAAGCCTCAGCATGGCACAAAATCAATCTCAGATTGCAGGAAACAGCTCTGTGAGTTGGTACATTTGAAACTGTGAGGAGAGGTGATGAAATTACAAACTGAACGAGGCAGTAACGTCGTAAACTGGCGATTCATGAAATTACCAAAATGTCTGAATAGGTTATGTTGTTAGGGAGACGTGTATCCTGTCTCAGACACAAACGACGAGCAAGAAATCCACCTGCCAGTCATTCAGCCAGCCAGCCATGCATGAGGGCTGTTGTGTATTTGTGTAGAGCAAAGTGACTATAGGTGAGCTGTCAGTGGCGGTAACACACATCCTGATGTGCAGCGGCGCTCTGAGGCCTCCCCTGAAGGCTGTCAAGAAGAGGAGGACCGTGTGTGTGTCTGAGTCTGCAGGAGGTAGAAAGGTGTATGTGCAGATCAATAATAATCAGCAGCAGTAGAACTGGAAGTTCACCCAACAGCGACACGCACACACACACAAATGCATACACACACACACACACACACACACACACAAATGCATACACACAGACACACACACACAAATGCATACACACAGACATGCACAGCAGCACTCAAAATCCAATCCATACATCTTGTGACACTGTGTTGTGGCCCAAACTCTAGTGAGTGCCCTAAACCAAAGGCAGTACACACACAGCCTAACACACACTAACACACACACACACAACAATCTCAAACTAAAATGCTTACGTTCAAAAAGTACAGCTTCAAAAATGCATACATCTAATCGATTTTCCATCCACTTTCGTGCCCTGACTGTTCTCTCGCTGCTCCCCAGCCCTCACTCCATACCAGCACCCATTTCTCTTTCTTTACCTCTTTGAAGTGGTCTTGATGATGTCGGAGACTTTCTGTATATAATCGGTAGCCAGCACCACAATCTCTTCGTCTTCGGAGAAGTTGTCATGGAAAATTCTGTCCAGCAAGCGTTTCCAGTGAAGCTGCAGAAGAAGGAGGGATGACCATGGCTGTCACAACGTAATGAAGGAGTGAACCCTACTTCACTGGTAGTGTGAGAAGAGTTTCAGTGATTTGATTTTTCAAATCAGAGTCAGTCAGAGAATGAAAATAACCTGAATTCTGAGATATGACCCAAACTGCTGCACAATCATAGAACAAAATCATAATCACTATTATGGGTCGTTTTGATTATTAAAGATAATATTTCATTGAGTTAGGAGACACTGTGTTGCTCGCCAAAATAAAAGTTGTAAGTGAAACCCCAACAAGCACCCTGCAGGGAGCATTAGATAGTATGAAGAAAGTACACCCAAGAATATTTCATATATTTTCTTAACATTTTATTTTAACACTGTTTTAAACATTATAATCGATTTGACCTCTTTCATTTCAGATTCCAGATTGTTCCATAACCTGACTCCATACACAGAAACACATCCCTCCATCACTTTAGGTCTAAATCTAGGCTTTACAAATATCTCACTCTCTTTTAAGTTATAACCACTTTGTCTTTTTTCAAATTTAATTTGGATATTTCTTGGTAAAGATTTCTTGTGAGCTTTATAAACCAATTTTAATATATTGTGATCAACTAAATCACCCTACTTTAATACTCTCAACTCAACAAATAATGGACCGGTTGGAGCTCTATATCTACTTTGAGTAATGATTCTTATAGCTCTTTTCTGTAGACACAAAACTGATTGTGTATCTGTTTTATAAGTTAGTTCCCCAGATTTTGATACAATAAGTCATATAGGGAACAATCAAGGAATTATATAATATAAATAATGCATCTTTATTCAGAGACTCCTTTACTTTATGCAGTATACCAGTTGCTCTAGCTATTTTTGTTTTTACACAATTAATATGTAGCTTCCTGAAACTTTACTGAAGGTTTCTATTTATATAGCTGACAACCTTGTCTTATACTTCTTTTAAGATCAAAACGTTTGTGAAGTACCTTCAGAGAGTGCCATGGTGCTGTTAATACCTTTGTATATAACCTGTAATGATTACCAAACCCAAAGTGATCTAATGCTTTATGAATAAATGATTGTTCAACAGAATCAAAGTTCTTAAAGAAGTCCACAAATAGAATAAGAGATCCTTCATCAATTAAGTGGGGTGGCATGTAGCTCAGTTGGTAGAGTGGCAACCGGAGGGTTGCCGGTTCAATCCCAGCTCCAGCTGGTTACGTTGTCATTGTGTCCGAGACACTTCACCCACCTTGCCTACTGGTGGTGGTTGGGACTTGGCGGGTGTCGGTGCATGGCTCGGTCAGTGTGCCCCAGGACAGCTGAGGCTACAGTATGTGAGCGTGTGTGTGAACGTGTGTGTGAACGTGTGTGAATGACTTGTGTTGTACAGCGCTTTGGGGAGTGTAAAACACTCTAGAAAGCGCTCTATAAATACAGAGATATACCATTTTACTGAGGGGAAAATAAGTAATGGATACACTGATGATTTTTAAAGTTTTCCCACTTACAACTAGTACAATCTAAAAATGTTATTTTTTTTTTCCGGTTCTGACTTAATGCACTTTCCTCTGAGACAGAAATCCAGCTCTAAGGAGCCTGGCGTACCTGTGGGAACTGTCTTTAAATACATTGTTTTACCGTCCGTTTGCACACCTTTCTGTCTGATCTCCTTTATAATTGTCTTTAAATTAAACTGAATAAAACAACAAGCTGATCCAGTTTACCTCACTAGACCTGCAGTAACACCACCTCCATGTTTGAAGCAGCCGTTTTAGATTGATTCTTTTTAGCTCTTTCTGGTTATTCTTTATTTGTACAGGTAAAAATTCCTGTCATTTGTTTGAATCAAAACAGTTTTTATCCATTTGTGTTTCAGTTTCAATTTAAAGTAAATGATCGTTATGTGGATGTATCATCTAGTCTGCTGGTATTCATTCACACTCAGGTTAACCCTTTGTGTCGAGTTTTTAAATCAGGAAATTTCATTCTGTCCCTTTGGCCTACTTTCCATCTCTTCTGTGTCAACCTTCATCCATCCCTCCATTGATCACTGAGAACCTTGAGGGATTCTTTGTCACCGTTGCTTCTCCCTTCTTTTCTGTCTCTCCCTCCTCCCTCTTTCTTCTGCTACATCCCCAACGTCTCCTCATTTTCTACTTTTCTCTCTACCAACTTCTTTCATTCCATTTCTCAATCTGCTCGTCTGCCCCTGCAGGGCAGACAGCATTTGTGAGTCACTTAGGCTTGTGTGTTTGTGTGTGTTGCTTCATTGCTTCTTAAACACACACACATGCATGCACACACACACCCTTGTCACTCAACACACATCTTAAAGCTGCAGTTCGAATATCAGCACACACGTCCGTGTAAATGATGTACAGGTACTCTGTAGCAGTGTGTGTGTGTGTGTGTGTGTGTGTGCAGCCCTTACACTGGGAGCGATGCGCTGCAGCTGCCTGAGGGTGATGCGGTTATACATGGTGCTGATGTCTTTTCTTTGGTCATCGTATTCTGACACAGTGATCTGCAGAGAGAAACACGGTTTTAGTCCACGCCTCAGTCACACACGCTCGTGAACACACCAGTGTGTGTGAGCAGATGCAGTCAGCTCACATTGGCCAGCCGGGTCTCCAGCTGTATAATTTCCTTGGACTTCTGTGTGGCGTTGTGAGCTCCCAGCATGCTCAGCAAGCGCTCCATCAGAGCTTTGTATGCCGCCAGGATCTGGGAAGCACAGTGACATCAGCGCTAACGGGCAGCAAGTGCAGCGGAGACATTAATAATGGCTGCTGATGAGGGTGACATGTGGCAAAGTGGACAAGAGAACAAAAGCACAGCAGGTGGCTGAGCTGAACGGGTGGACGGATGAAGAAGAACGAGGGATGAGTCAGTCAGGTAGATGAAGAGGAAACGTAGAGGACTGACGGGAATAATGAGAAGAAAAGAGGTCACTGAGGCTATGAAAGAAATAAAAAGAGACGTTAGGGAGCAGAGAGAGGGAAGCTCATATGTATTAAAGAGAAAAGTAAAATATTAGAAGAAAGAACTGAGGAGGAACTCTAGAAGGACTGAAGGTTGTCCACCTTTACACTGTCCTCATCCTGTCCCAGGTACAGACTCCTCTCTGGTAGAGTGAGCCCCTCCTGATCAACCTGCAAGAACACACACAAACACACACACACATTACATGTGTAGTCCTGTATGAGTAGAAAGCTGCTAACAGATGATTTAAAAACATATTGTGCAGTTTTGCTTGTTTTTAGCACCCCCTAGAGTCCATTTTAAATCATTGTTATAAAAACATTAGCGTTGTCTTTGCTCAGAAACCCCTAAATCTAACTGTTAAATGTCTCCTCAGCCTTCACTGCTTTCTACTGGAGCGGTTCATCACTCATTTAAAGAAATCAGCTGAGTTCAAGCAGGGAGAGATTAAAATGAGAAAAAAAGCAGGAATCATGAGCTAAATACACTTCAGTGCTATCATAACAGCTAGCCTCATTGGGTTAGCCTAACCCTCGTAAGATATGTGACTTTGTGAGACTCTGAAGTTGCAAACGTGGTATTGTGGATACAAGCAGCAGATGGAGCTGAGTGAGTTTTCATTAACCCTGTAAAGGGTCACATTAGCACATACTGGCTCAAGAAAACGATTTAAAAATATGGAAAAAGTTACATAGTGTGTCTTTAATGCTTTGTTATAATGAAACACTGAATTCATGTCTGAATTATTTATAACATTCAATAAATAATTCACACTCAGGGTCAAAAAAGACACCTGTCATGTTTGGGTCAAATTAGAGTATGGTTGTGTTTCTTGTGTTCATGTTTATTTTTAAAAAGTGTTTTATTTAAAGAAGTTTTTCTCACTGCAGCCAGAAAGACAAACACACAGCAGCCGTTCCTCTGAGGTCACATGTTCATCACGCAGCCTGTCAGAACCTTCAGGATGGAGAACCGAGCAGAAAGATACAACTACACTGCTGTGAAATAGACAGATTTCTTGATTTTGCTTTTTGTCACCTGAATGTTTCAGATCAGCACATTATTTTCACTATCATAAAAATCCTAAAGGAAATAAAATATACAGTTTTAAATGATGATTTTATTTCTTAAAGTAACAATCTCTATAAACCAACCTGGCCTGTGTGTGACAGTAACGTCCTCCTAAATCTACTAACTAGTTGTTTCATCTCTGGAGGAAACAACTATCCAGTGTTTGTGAAAACTAGAAGGAATAAATCTGAGGAGGAAATTTGTGTCACAATTCTTTACAGAATCATTTTAATTCAGAAGCATTAGCGGATTGTTTAGGGTCTGTTTAAGGTCAAATGTCAGACGTTCTCCTTCAGGATTTTCTGGTAGTCAGCAGAATGAATCAGTTCCAGTCAGTGGTCCAGGTCCTGAAGACCAGACCATCACACTACCACCACCATGTCTGACTGTTGGATGATGTTTTTATAAAATACATTTAGTTTGACTCCAGATGGAACAGGACACACACCTTCAGAAAGTTACACTTTAGTCTCATCGGTCAGAATATTTTCCCAGAAGTCTTGGGGGTCATTAATAGGTTTGATTAATAAAATGAGACAGGTCATGTGTTCTTTTTGGTCAGCAGAGGTTCTGGTTTTGACATCTTTGTCCTCCTGGCCGTCTCAAAGAAATCACCATTTGAAAACGGCTCTCTGTATGACTGTCTGATAGTAAATCTGCTGATCTGAAACATTTCAGAGACAGAAAAACAACAACAGAAGAATTCTGTGGGGGACTAATCCTTTGTCACCTCACTGTACCTTTCTTACCTATCAAGAGATTTTGAATCTCAGTTCCTGACTGAACGAAGGACAGGTGGGGAAAAAAGTCTTGTGATAAACAATATTCACATTTACTTTAAACCTCTGAGTGGCTCAATGGGTCAAAATGTTTTGGTTTTCCTCTCATTATATAAAAATGGTTGAAAGGTTGATTTGCATAAAACCAAAATATGCTGATCAAACCTGGGACTAAATGTTATATCATTAAATATTCTAAACTTCACATATTTATCAACAGATTTTGCTCTGGAGCATTCTGTAAATGTCACCAGTACTTTAAATCTAGCTGATGATTGTTGCTGGATTCTACACACTTGAAAGCATATTTACCAGCCGAAATGAGACATTCTGCATGTAACTGTCTTCTATCAGAGTTCTGAGGTATTTCTGACCACACACACATTGTGATTCTGCAAACACACACACACACACACACACACACACACACACACACACACACACACACACACACACGCTCAGTGCTTTGACCTCACCCTGATGGCGTTCCTCGATGAGTTTTTATCATCCACGTTGACGGTGAGTGAGAAGAAGACAGCGGTGCTGTACACCCCCTGTGTCCTGTAGAGCAGCTCATTGAAGTCTGGCCTCTGTGGGGCGCCCTCCCTCTCCCACCCAGCGGCACCGGGAGGCGCCCCCACCAAGTCCCACCCACCGCAGCTATCCAGCACCTCTGTCATGGGGTCCGACCCCAGCTTGTCAATCTCCTGGATGTTGATGCAGGATCGATAGAACTCCTTGACCTTGCGCTCTGCTGAGTTGGGCCCGTGCCTCCGAATTGGCTCCTGCAGGAGGCGCTGTAGCTTCTCCTCGTTGTGCTCCCCTATAGCTGTGATGATGCCGTAGCTCAGCTTGTCCTCGGGGATGCCGTGGCGCCTCAGCCAGCCACCACAGGCAAAGGAGTAGAAGTCCTGGCACGGCTGGATGGTTGGGTCAATATTGGCCTGCACGAAGCGAGCTGCCCGCAGAAGGGAGCGTTTGCGTTGGCAGTCCTGTCTGCACTGCGGGTCCTGCTGGGCATCCAGTGAAATGTACTTGAGTGCCAGCATACTTCCCAGGATGACACACATGCCTGCAGCGAAGACCAAGGCTGAGAGGAGGCAGATCTCCCTCCTGCTCCATCGAGGAAGGCCGCTGCTGCTGCTGTTGCTACTCACGTCTCTGTTTCGACTGTTCGACCACGTCCCTCCTCTGCCTCGTCCCATGTGACGGTCCAGGCTGCCCCCCAGGTGAAGAGTCATACCGTTGCTGAGGATGTCACTGTTGTAACGGCTGCCATATTTGACTTCCTGGAACTCATCATAGTGGGCGGTTAATGAGTATGTCTTCTCCATGGCAAAGGAGCTAATGAGTAACAGAAGGAGTTATGGAGAAAAGGGCTGTAGGGGTGATTCAGAGAAATGTCATGGCTACTCTCACTTAGACAAGTGTGAGAATGCTCATTACAGGACAATACACTGGAGCCACGTCAAAATCCTGCAGTCTCTCTTCAAAGTCCCCTTTTATTTCATTTAAATAAAAAGTATGCAGAAGAAGAGTCTTCCATTTTGCAGGAGGAATCTTTCTGGTCTTGTCTCACCCACTTTCCCTCTCTCCTCTTCCATTTGTTCTCCTCTCCTTCTCTGCAGCCAGTTACGAGTCACCTGTTGATAAAAATAGAGATGAGACAGACGAGGGCTGTAATTAGCAAGAGATATGAGAAATTGAATCCACCATCACAACAACAGAGGATGACAAAACGGCGTCTGTTTTGCCACATCTCCACTCCCTTTGTCTGGTTCTGTTTGTCAACTAAAACTGCTCAACTGATCGGTGCTAGTCCTCCCCCCGGGGGAGGCAGTACCTTTTGGGTGGCTCACAGCTGACACCAGATCAGTGGAGACAGACTGCAAAGAGGTGAGCATCAGCTGGACAAAAGAAGGAGGGATGACTACTCGTCTCAGCGACGTAAAACTAATATTATTACAGAGAGACTGAGGATTTATTGCCTCTATAAAGACAAACACATTCTCATCAATCTCTGTTGTAATGGAACAACACTGAGATGAAACATGTTCTGATAAGGTCTGATTGTGGTCATATTTTAGTTACAATGCTGTGAATAAATATTCACCCCAGCACCTTTATTTGGTTTCAGATCAGTTAAGAAAATTCACTCTCTGACAAAGAGAACCTGAACAAACTAGAATTAAGTTTTCAAACGATGGTTTCATTCATTCAGGGAACAAACCAACCTGCCTGTGTGAAACTGTAACGCCCGTCTTGGTAAATCATAATTGAATTGTGATTAACCACATTATTTGAAGAGCTGAGTTCAGCTCCACACACATGAGAGTCCCAGGACCAAAACCTCTCCTGACCAAAAACAACTCAAAGACCCAACTCACATCCATCAAAATACACTCTGATGATACCAAGACTTCTGGGAATATATTCCATCAAGTGATGAGACCAACTTTCTGGAAGGAGTGTGTGCAGTGGTCCCTCACATATCGCAGGAGTTACGTTCTAAAAATAACCCGCAATAGGCGAAAACCACGAAGTAGTCAGCTTTAAATTTCTACAGTTACTCCAGATGTTTTAAGGCTGTAAAACCCCTCACTACACACTTTATACACTTTTCTCAGACAGGCATTAACATTTTCTGTCTTGTTACATTCTCATGGGTCATTTGGTACTGGACCGTCAGAACGGCAGAATAAAAAACTTGAATTCCTGTACTGATCGCGTCTGAACGACCGGCCCAGACACCGTGTGTTTCATCGTGGTATGAGTACCTGCTGACTGAGACGCTGCAATGAGCTACCAATGCTGCGCTGCAGGCAAAGAAGCTCTCATAATGAGCAGGGTGCGACTCGCTGTGCGGTCCGGCAGAGGCACCCAGCTGCTCTTGGGTGGGCCGGCACACAGTGTGAGTTCTCCAGGGAGGACCAACTGCTCCCCGCTTCAGCGACACACAGGCAACAGCGTTGGCACTGCACGAGAGATCGACTGACAATAGTCAGGACACAGAACACAAAGCGCTGTTAAAAAAAACAGAAAAAGCATGAAAAAGTGCACTTAAAATATCCACGAAACAGCAAGGCTGTGAAAGATGAACCACGAAAGAGTGAGAGACCACTGTAGCTCATAAAAACATCACCATCCCAACAGTCAGACATGTTGGTGGTAATGGATGGTCTGGGGCTGCTTTGCTGCTTCAGGACCTGGACCACTGGCTGGAATTGATGGAACCATGAATTCTGCTGTCTACCATAAAATCCTGACCTTAAACAGGTCCTTCATGTTAGGAAACCCTCCAATGTGGCTGAATTAAAATAATTTCGTAAGGAAAAAGTGGGACAAAATTTCTCCACAGCAACACAAGAGACTAATGACCTGGATCCAGTCGTTTCCTCCACTAGTCAGTAGGTTAGGAGGACGTCGCTGTTTCACACCTGTCTGCTGAGTCAGACCAGACCTGAGAGCTTCGTTCCATTAAAACATTTTCTCATCATTTGAAAGCTGTATTTACTGAAGTTATCTGTGTCTGCTGCATGGTGGCACAGATGGTAGCACTGTTACCTTACAGGAAGAAGGTCACAGGTTTGACTTCCAACTCATGCATCTTCTTCCCATGCATGTGTGGGTTTTCTCCCACGGACCAAAAACATGCATGTAGGGATGCACCGATATCGGTATCGGGCCGATACTGATACCATGTACTTGTACTTGTTAAAGTTAATCGAAAATAGAAGAAAATAGAACCTGTCTTCCAGTTCACTGGATTTTTTGTGTGCAGTAGAAGTATCAGTATTGGCAAGTACTGAGATCCAAGTATCGCATTGGTTTGAAAAAAAGTGGTATCGCTGCATCCCTACATGCATGTTAGGTTGATGATTCAAACTTGTCCCTAGGTGTTAGTGAATGGTTGTATTTATTGTTTGTCTCTGTGAGAGATGGGTGACCTGTCCAGGGTGTCCCCCGCCTCTCGTCCTGTGACTGATGGAGCAGGACACCGGGCCCCCTGACTGGATGAAGCAGTTCAGGAGGAATCTGTTTACTGATCCAAAACATTAAGGAGGCAAAAAGGAAAGAAAGGAACCAGTGGGTGTTTTACAGCTTTGCTACTGTTAGCCAGTTCCTCCTCCCCAAAAAACCCAAACAAACAAACAAACAAACCAACCAGATAGTTAGGAGACATTCAGCGAAGACCAGCCTGATATTGTCTGTTACATTGTTGGTTCTCTATAGATTAATGACTAACACACACTTGTGCATGTATAAACAAACATATGCAACCTGATGTCGGCACAGCAAACAAAAAAGGAGGAACAACCTCAATCCCTCCTGAACATGTGGATACTGCTCCTCTTTGTGTTTAACAAACATGCTTTTAGGCCTTTTCCTGTCCTCCAATATTTTTTAAGCTTCTTTGTACAAAAAACAAATTTCACACAAAGGAACTGCAGTTCCTCCCTGAGAAGACGCCGCTCCAAGTGAGGCTTAGTAGCTTAACTTCCTACTCAAACTGACATTTGGAAAGCCTTTTATTTTGGGGGTACTAATTACAGCTGTGGAAGGTTAAGGTGATTATACAACGCTCTTAAAAAAAAAAAAGATGATTACATTAACAAAATCCAACATTTCATCTTCTTCCAGCTCTCCAGTCCTGTGGTGATACCTTCTTCCCGGCGCTGCCCAGGAGGCAGTGAAGGATTGCCTGACTGACCTGCTGATCTGACTCAACAGATGGGTTCGCTCACAATCTTGCATGAGCTCATTCAATTTCAGGAATTTTGTGGGAATCCTGCTGCTCGACAAAACAAACATCAAACCCAGAAAAGATAACTTCACAGAGTAAACGGTCCCGGTTCGTGTCTGTTGGTGATGCAGTATTTACAGCCGTTTCATCCGTCTGTGGAGACACACACCAAAGTAAATCCTTCTAGTTGATCTGTTTGAGTCTCCCAAGTGCTTACGTCCTGCTGAGTTGTGGAAATTTGGAAAAACATCACTGAAACACTTACAACTTCCCACCTTCTTACAGAAAATCATTGTCCTTTTTCTTACTTCTTTCCAGTCTGTATTGGTGGATTGATATTGATATATGTAGGCTCATACGTATTTATGGAAAAAAATTATAACCCACAAATCAGGTAGGTCTGCACATCATCCATCACATACTGGCTGGATCAGGTGCCTCACAGTGAAAGGACAGACAGCTTCCTATAACAAGGAAAGAACTGAAGCACACTGATGAATTTCTAGTGTTTACTGAGTAAACAAGACAAATGTTTCGACAAAACGGTGTCTTCACCAGGCTGGACACAGAGTAGAGGTGGGCAGTTATACTAAATCTAAAACAGGTGTTTATTCCTTGAGCCGTTAGCCTTCCAAAAGAAAAATATTTACAATGTAAACTAGAAATGACTGAAATGCAGAAATGAACTTAAACCATGACAGATTCATACCAAAGGTTCCACGGTTTTTAGAGTGGATCCAGTAGACGTCTCTAGGAAAGAATGAGTTAACAAGTTCACCACCTCTAGACGAAGGTCACATGTTTGTAAATGTCCCACATTTGTAAAGCACTTTACAAATCGCTTTACATCAGTCAGTCATTTACATGATGGCAGTGAGCTACATTGTAGCCACAGAAGTGAGAACACCATACGGACGCCACCAGACCCTCCAACCACCACCAACAGGCAATGTGGGTGAAGTGTCTTACCCGAGGACACAATGACAAGTTGACCTAGCCGAAACAGGGTTCGAACTAGGGCTGCCACAAACGATTATTTTGATAGTCGACTAATCACCGATTATTTTTGGGATTAGTCGACTAATCGGATCATGCGTACATTGGACTAAAATGTACAGTTTATTGCACCGCAGCATGCAGCTGCTCTTATGTAATCATTAGCTTACAGCTTGAAGTGTTTAGGGTATCTGCCAATTAAAAATAAAGACAAGATCATAGTTAAACTTTTAATTGCAGCTTGTAGCAACTGTAACATAAAGTGCAACATTATTTCTGAAAGTGTTGAAACTGCTCTTGCCTCATGGAGCTGCTGCACAGAGTTTTGCTCTGCAGAACTTGCAGCTCAGAGCTCTTCGGCTCGGCGCTCTATGTATACAATTAGTACTAGGATAAACAAGTTATTGCTTTATATAATAGGAATAACAGAGAGGTCCGATTGTTGATTAAATGTTAAAACGGCTTGCCATACTGTTACACGCGGAGCACTGCGGAGCAACGCAGCTTGGATCACCACCGCTCATCAGCTCCATGCAACGCGGCTCTGAGCACTGCGTCTTGAAGACACGCGGCTCCACAGCTCTGAAAACCGCAGCTCTGAGCTCCGCGGCTCGACAGCTCTGAAAACCGTGGCTCGGGGCACCACGGCTTGGAGCAACACAACTCTGAGCTCCGAAGCTCTGAGCACCACAGCTCGGAGCAGTGGCACAGTGCTCTGCAGCAGGAGCTTTGCAGGACGCAGCTCCGCCGTGCTGCAGCAGCTGCGGTCCAAACGTCAGAATGGCAGACAAGGCAGTTAAAAAAAGGCTTTAAAAAATTTTACAACATGTCGACTACTACATTTGTTGCAGACGATTTTAATAGTCGATGTAATCGTGACTATTTGACGAATCGTGCCAGCCCTAGTTCAAACCAAAAACCCGCCGCTTACTAGATGAAACCTCTATCCTACTGAGCTACTGCCGCCCCAACATGTTCTCAATACCCTAGAACCTTTAATCCTTACACCCCCAGCAGGTCCCCGAGGTCCAGTGATCAGAGCCTACTGGTTGTGCAGTGTACCAGGCTAAAGGCTAAAGCAGACAGAGCAGGACAGGATTATGACTGCAGGGGCCCCTAGGCACAAAATATTTAACGTCACCAGACCCCGACAAACCAGATCCTCCTCACCCCGACTCACCAGATCCTCCAGACCCTGACTCACCAGATCCTCCAGACCCTGACTCACCACACCCTGACACATCAGAACCAGACCCGGAGCCGGGGCCTCCTGAGCCTGACCCGGAGCCGGGACCTCCTGACCCTCGCCTCATCAGGCCGCCTCCTGGTCGGCCTCCCCTGGATTCTGCGCCCCGTCCTGGGATTCGCCTTTGGTTTGAACTCTTTGTTTCTCTTGGTTTGTTTTTAGGGCATTTGGGATCTGCCCTGGAGGGGGGCCTCTGTCTGTCCCCAGTCTCCAGCCCCTGCTTTTGGCTCATGTTTATAGTCTACTTTTAGTTCTCCTATGTTTTACCAGTTTAGTCATCAGTGTTCTTAGTCCATAGTCTTAGTCATCCTGTGCTTATAGTTTTAGTCTCTGTGTTTTATGTCTCTGTGTTTAGTCTTTATAGTTTTAGTCTCTGTGTTTTAAGTCTCTGTGTTTAGTCTTTATAGTTTTAGTCTCTGTGTTTTAAGTCTCTGTGTTTAGTCTTTATAGTTTTAGTCTCTGTGTTTAGTCTTTATAGTTTTAGTCTCTGTGTTTTATGTCTCTGTGTTTAGTCTTTATAGTTTTAGTCTCTGTGTTTAGTCTTTATAGTTTTAGTCTCTGTGTTTTAAGTCTCTGTGTTTAGTCTTTATAGTTTTAGTCTCTGTGTTTAGTCTTTATAGTTTTAGTCTCTGTGTTTTATGTCTCTGTGTTTAGTCTTTATAGTTTTAGTCTCTGTGTTTTATGTCTCTGTGTTTAGTCTTTATAGTTTTAGTCTCTGTGTTTAGTCTTTATAGTTTTAGTCTCTGTGTTTAGTCTTTATAGTTTTAGTCTCTGTGTTTAGTCTTTATAGTTTTAGTCTCTGTGTTTTAAGTCTCTGTGTTTAGTCTTTATAGTTTTAGTCTCTGTGTTTTAAGTCTCTGTGTTTAGTCTTTATAGTTTTAGTCTCTGTGTTTAGTCTTTATAGTTTAAGTCTCTGTGTTTAGTCTTTATAGTTTTAGTCTCTGTGTTTTAAGTCTCTGTGTTTAGTCTTTATAGTTTTAGTCTCAGTGTTTTAACTAGTTTTTATAGTTTTAGTCTCTGTGTTTAGTCTTTATAGTTTTAGTCTCTGTGTTTTATGTCTCTGTGTTTAGTCTTTATAGTTTTAGTCTCTGTGTTTTAAGTCTCTGTGTTTAGTCTTTATAGTTTTAGTCTCTGTGTTTTAAGTCTCTGTGTTTAGTCTTTATAGTTTTAGTCTCTGTGTTTAGTCTTTATAGTTTTAGTCTCTGTGTTTTATGTCTATGTGTTTAGTCTTTATAGTTTTAGTCTCTGTGTTTTATGTCTCTGTGTTTAGTCTTTATAGTTTTAGTCTCTGTGTTTAGTCTTTATAGTTTTAGTCTCTGTGTTTTAAGTCTCTGTGTTTAGTCTTTATAGTTTTAGTCTCTGTGTTTTAGGTCTCTGTGTTTAGTCTTTATAGTTTTAGTCTCTGTGTTTTAACTCTCTGTGTTTAGTCTTTATAGTTTTAGTCTCTGTGTTTTAGGTCTCTGTGTTTAGTCTTTATAGTTTTAGTCTCTGTGTTTTAAGTCTCTGTGTTTAGTCTTTATAGTTTTAGTCTCTGTGTTTTAACTCTCTGTGTTTAGTCTTTATAGTTTTAGTCTCAGTGTTTTAACTAGTTTTTATAGTTTTAGTCTCTGTGTTTTAGGTCTCTGTGTTTATAGTTTATCTCCTGTGTTCAGTTTATAGTCTTGCCTTCTGTGTTTTCATTTTAGTCATCTGTGTTTACAGTTCATCGTCTTAGTCAGTCTTTGTGTTTTATAGCTTTAGTCTGTCTTTGTGACTGTTTTTGTAGTTCTGTTTTTTCAGTCAGTCCTGTGTGCTCTGTGTTTCAGGTGTCTTGTCCTGTCATTGTCCACACCTGCCTCTTGTTCTCCCTGATTACTGCCTCATGTATTTAGACCCTCCTGTGTCATGTCTCAGTGCTGGTTTGTCTCATTTGTCTCTGTAGTCTAGTCGTAGTTGTTATCAGGTTCCTTATCCCAGTTCTTCTCTGCCTCAGTCCCTCAGTTTGTATTTCTGATCCCTTTTGTAATAAAATCCCTTTTTTGAGTTTCAGCTTTGCCTCCTTGTCTGTCACTGCAGCATTTGGGTCCACTTGCTCACCAGCCTTCTGACATGTGTAAATCTCAAAACCCACCAAAGACACAACAGACATCTTCTATACGAAAATGAAATAAGTTTAAAATGTATTTCCTTAGCTGATAAGACTATTAGTGTCTAGACTAATAGTGTGAATCCATTGCAGATTCTTTAAGTGTTTAAATTCTCCCAAACATACCAGAGTTGCCCTCAGGATTCAGGCATATAATACTTTGGTTTTCAGACCCAGAGGCTGTGTCCATCTCCTATATACAGTCTGGGCATAGTGTGGACCTCTTGCTCTTTACATCATTCTAATGCTTCGCCTGCCTTGCAGGTGAAAAGTCAAGTGCAGGGGAAACTGGGTATATCAAAGTAAGAAGAATAGGAGGAGAGACTCAGTGAAATTCAAGGATAGTGTGTCTGTGGAGTGCCATTATCACTCCACCTTATCATCCATCAATCTTCTGCTTCGTTTTACACACACACACACACACACACACACACACACACACACACACACACACACACACACACACACACACACTATATGAATGGTGCTGGATCTATAGAGGTGTATAGATCACACACACTCCTGCACTTCATACACTAATTCATAATAGCGTAAATAAAAACTGTTGGAAACCTAAAGCCCTCTTTCCTCTCTATCAGACATGCTCACTCTTTCTGTGTCACAACTCCTTAAGCAGGATAATAAATTACTACACGTGTGTGCACACACACACACTCGGTCACACACTGAGTGGACAGCTAACGTATGGCTAATGGATTGGATCTTGCGGGTACCATCGCAGAAAGACGTGTGTGTGATAAATGGCTATTTACCGAACATGACAGGGCCTAATATCTGAGAGTTATACTAATGCTCTCTTTCTCTCTCACACACACACACACACACACACACACACACACACACACACACACACACACACACACACACACACACACACACACACACACACACACACACACACACACTTTTCTCTCTGCTCTCACATGTTTCATACACCTTTAAACACATCAGAAGCACATCCCCGATGAAGCCAAAACAATTTCACTAAATCTTTGATGAAAACATAATTTATTTTTTCAAGTTGTGGTATGCAGAGGTACCAGCTACCTTTTTTGACTCTGTTACATCTGTTAACATATGATTATTACAGTAGTTGTTTAGTGGCCCTGATCTCAAAGTGCTTATTAAGGTGGGATTTATTTTCCTTTTTCCAGAGACGATTCAGCCCAGCTGTGCTGTAAATCTGACACAATCCCTACAGATAACATGTTGTTGTCACTATCCTCTGAAATCCATCCATCAATGACTTGTTGGGACCAGACCATGTGACATAATACCTATAGGCTACACTGGTATAAACCACAAAATGACTTGGTTCCAATAAAGACTCAAAAATTTGAACAATGACTGGATTTTTAAGCCTTAGAGACAACATTGCGACCCCTGACCTTTAGAATATAAAAGGTAGGAAGGGCTTGGTTTATGTTACAGCTGAACAATGTGAGGAAAACACGGTTACAGTATCACTGGTTAGTAGTGACAAACCCAGCTTTGTTTGTTTCTTTTGTTTTAATAAAAATGCAGTGCTATGTTCAGCCATTCAAACTGCTGATGAGCTAATGCTAGGCTAATGAGTCCTGATTAGTGATTTTCTTCATTAAACACCAACATGTCTTTGTTATCATTATGGCTGAACATTAGACCAATACTTATACTGTTGATTGAATACTGGTTATTGTAGCCTTGTCCCTTTTGATTGTTTTTGTTACTTTTCCTGTTTAATGTCAAAATGGCCTATGGTACTTTTGAATTGATTGATGTGATTCTAATTTCCAACTTATTGTCCTAAATTACTAAATTAAAGGACTGATTATTTTTTGACTAAAACTAGACTAAAACCTTTTTGAGTTTATGTCACCTAAAACTGGACTAAAACAATTACATACCAAGTCCAAAAGGCTAATAGTAAAAGTAAAGTAGCTGATACAAACAACACTGGTTCTGAGCTTCATGTGCTGCTGCCAGGTGTTTTCTAGTCACAGGTGTATGACCTGTGACTCCTGAGGAGGGGCCAAGCTGTTGAGGTTGTGAATGGATCCTCCACACTACTGAGGCTCCTGGCAGCACAAAGTTAATAAAGTGTAAAAATGACCAATAGGAGTTGTTGTTTCTTCATTACTGTGGGAAAGTTCAACGAGGAGTGAACACCAACAGGAGAATATTACAGGGAATTATGGGACATTTTGGAGCTTTACATGCATGTTTAGCTGTGTTGCTCATTCCATGGATGTATGATCCTTACAAGTTCTACCTCATAGTAAAGAAGACAATAAGGGCTGAATTTCCTTTGTTATGAGCTAAGATGAACCAGTCTGTGTGAGTTATTGCAAGGCTTTAGGATAATAGTGATCATGTTAATTTAGTATGAATGTTTGATATATTTTGCAGCCATAGCAGAGGTTGGGAGTCAGACTTCAAACCAAAGACACTGAGGTTCAGACATTTTCAGCTTTTTAGAAAAAACATGTAAGTATCTGCTCCACAGTCATTTTTATTAAGATAGGACGTAAGAATCTACACTTTGTGTTGCCTTGAGCAGCTTTATGAGGACTGTGAGACTCTCACTCACTCACTCACTCACTCACTCACTCACTCACTCACTCACTCACTCACTCACTCACTCACTCACTCACTCACTCACTCACTCACTCACTCACTCACTCACTCACTCACTCACTCACTCAATCTTTTTTGATTTTGACTGATTTTGTAGTATTTGTGTTTTTCATGCAAACAACAATTCAACACTTGGGCTGCGTGACATTAGAAAAACATGTGATTGCAGTATTATTCTTGAATACGGTGCTGATAATGGTTGCTGCAATACACTAACACTTTCCCCAGTCCTCTCTTTGTGTTCTGTGATCATGATGCTTGAACAACACTTTCTGTGTGTTTTAGAGTTTCAGTCTCTTTCACCTAAACCAGGAGTGGGAATAAAGCACAGAGATGGTGTATTTGATTAACATTTAAATGTACATGACTTGGAATATAATAGCTAACATTCTGCTGTAGTCCTAGCAGGTCTTTGTCATATTATTGCTGTACACAATGATGCTGCAATAACAATAAATTCACAATATATTGTATGCAGGGGGACATTCTGAAGACTAAACTTATGTGTAGGTATTTTTTAAACATTGCTGTGAGCATATGACACCATCAACACTATGACTCCATTATTATAGGTTATGACCCCCACTTGTTCTGTGGGAATACTTTCCCATAGGGTTCTCTTTCTATGCATGAACACTCCTGAATAAAGGTTTGCTCTCTGACTTCCTGTTTGGACCTCCGGGTTCCTGTAGTAGCTCTTCTCTGCTTTTGCAGCAGCACTCCTGTAGAAGGTTAGGTTTGACTTTTCAGTGTCTACATGTGTTTTAAGCTGTCTGAATGCAACACGTTTTATAGTTTTTAATCCTTAAACATGATCTTTTAAAATCATCAATCAATAATTACGGATGCACTGAAAATTCGGCCACTGAAAATTTTCGGCTGAAAGTGACCCAAAAGTGCATTTTTGGTTTTTGGCCAAAACACCTAAATCACTGAAACAACACGCTGAAACGTGTGATGTTTTGAGCAAATAGCACAGCCAGCATGCGAGAAATGGGATACGAGTCAGCAGTGGCCAGTGGACGTAATTCATTCTCTCTGCTGGTGATTTTGGGCCAGTCCAGACTGCAACAAGCCGTCTACGCAGTCTGAGATCTGAGCGGCTTCTCCAAGTTACAGACAGAATTTTTACCTCCTCTCACCATTGTTTTCATAGTTTTGTAATTGATTTATTTCAATGCCTTGATTTTAGTGAGGTTAGTACACATCATAGCCATAAATGCTATGGTTCTAATAATTGATAGAATAATTTATTTCAATGTTTCAGTTTTCGGCTTTTGGCCTGGGTTTCCTCATATTTGGTTTTTGGTTTCAACCAAGAATTTTCATTCCGGTGCATCCCTATCAATATTACATCTTATTATTGATTCTAGTCACCTCATCTTGCCTCGCTGGCAGGTTGTGATGATCATGTGTGTATGTTATGTAAATATGTTGCAAAAAATACTTTGTTCATAGACAACTGATGTTACCAGTGGCGGGCCGTTCATTTCACCTCTAGGCCTTCAGTGATTTTCTACTCAGTCCAACCTAAATGAATACACCTTGTAATACCATCAGTTTGACACCACGACTCCAGAATCCATACAGAATCACACATACACATTACATCACCCTTAGTCAGGGTGCGATTTGTCGTGAGGGATGGGGGGATTTACCCTCCCTCTGCTTATGCTGTCCCCCCTCTGGTCATTAGTCTCTCAGCCCTGGGTGGGGGACTTCTATGCACCTCTGACGGGTCTGAAGAATGGTTTCTGTCCAATAATCAGCTCACTGTGGTCAGAGCTGCAGGAAGCAGGTGAGGTGGCGCGATGAGGTGCGCTCTGTGCGCTCTGCGGAACACCAGTTATAAGATCATGAGAGAAAGAGAGAAATGAGGGTGCACATATGTTTTTCATTAAGATATTCAGGGAGAACCTGGCGCTAATTGTGCATCTCCTCACGGGGGGGCAGGGGGTAATCTAGTTCCATGTGTACGTGCTCGCAGGGCAGTTCATGTGTTAACAAGCCTCCAGAGCCTGAACGCTACTTTGAGAGCTACTTCAGAGCTCACCACAACATGAAGTGTAGTTAACCAGCGTCTGATCGAGGGCTGAGCGACAGGGACCGCCAAAGCTCCAGTCGGCAAAAACGCATTTGGGCAGAGGATCAGGTCTGATACCTGGTGTGGACTGGTGGACCAGTTTCTGATGTTCTTCTGTTGCAGAGCACAGGACATCTGGAACAATTCAATAATGAGTGCAAGCATTCTAGGAAAGATCTGGATCAGGCCTCTCCTTTTTTCACAAATCGAAAACTGTCCTTAATATAGGCTGGTCAATGCACATTTTTGGGCAGGTCAGAACCGCCCAGGCCAAACCGTTCCGGGTGTGTTAACGTTGTGGTATTATATGCAGCCTGTGATCACAAAGCTGTGCTGCAGAAACTCATTCAGGCTGTTTCTATTCGCAATCTCGTTCTTTTGGTCAGTACCCAAAGCTCATGACCAAAGGGGAGGATTGGGATGTAGATCGACCTGTAAATTGAGAGCCTTGCTTTCTGGCTCAGCTCCTTCTTAGCCCTGGTGCAGTCCTACTCTCACTGGACATGTAGTTGACTTGTTGTCAACTACATGGACCAGACTCACACTCCTTCTGTATAGGGACTTAAAAAAGGGGACCAGCTCCACGGTCTGCCACTCCACAGGCACTGCCCCTCGAGCATAGTGTTGCAGGGATTCTAGTGTGATCAAAGTCATTTAGGTGTCCTTAGTTTTAATCATCACTAAACAACACAACTCTGTCACCTGCTGGTGTAAACTTGTAACTGCAGCCCCCTTCTGGATAGAAGAGATCTCTAACTCAAAGAGAAATTGCATGAAATCATCATGATTAAGATCCCCCTAGACCCAGCAGTCATGGTATACAGAAAACTAATGCATTCTTTATATTTAGAGCATCATCCTGAGCTGGACTGAATCACTCCTAGATCTCTGATCTGATGCTGTTTACAGAGTTAACAGATGAAATAGTTCCCGGCTGCTGGATTTCATCCTGATGATGAAGGTTAATGTTGTCTGGACACAGTTCCAGAGCACATGATATTAAAGTCATTAATACAACCTCTGACAGGATTATTTACTGTTCAATCAAAGCTCTGCTCTCCAAACCAAAACCTGTCAGGAAACTCTCCTCACGTGCATTAACATAATTTATTTATCCTACTCAAAAAATTTAAAAAACATCATCCTAATTCTGTGCAAACAGTCTAAAGTTACTGGGAGGAAAGTTGAGTGCAGTTTGTGATTACAGCAGCCAGAAATAAGAGCTTATCAACAAACCCTCTGCTTTTATCGCCTCTTCTGCGAGCAGCGTCACCTGAAAGACCCCTATAAACGGGTTTATTATCCTCCAATCAAAACAGTCACCGAGCCTCCCTCATGAGCAGGAGCTCCAGCAGCAGCAGGGTTCAGAGTGGGAGTCATCCCCCCTCCGAGCCTTATCACCAGTCACCAGAGGCTGCAGCAGAGTGCCACGGTGCGTTTGTAAGGACTACAGATTTGGACACAGCTCAAGAGCACTGAGATTCCACTTAGAGCCGGACCCAATCAGCTTCCTCAGTCGTAAAAACCATTTAAGTGTGTGGTAAAAGTTACGCATGAGCTGATCCACAGAGCACTTCGCTTCCTCCTGTTTTCTTTTTATCAAGACAGAAGAGTTTCCATCTTTCTAAACAACAACTCATCATCTCTCTCCTTCTATGATAGAGCAGCGGATGGTCACACGTCCAGCCTCACTCAGCGCTCCAGTTGGATTTTGAGCAGCAGGTTTTTTACAGATTAGACATTCTGCCTCGTTTCAGGTGCTGGAGAATTTAAATCAAGAACAATCAAGTACAACTGGGAGTACTTTTTAAGAAAAAACTTGAGATGCAACACATTACTTAGTGATCAGACTTATTTGAGCATGGACAGCTAAATTTGTAAACGGATCATTTAAATCCGAAATTGTTGGTCCATGAACGCACCGTTGTCAAACAGCAATAAAGTATGTTTTTTCCTGGTCTGTGAACGCACCATCTCTATGCACTAATTCAGACCAGCTGTAACATATCTTCCATGTTTCCTTCTAGAATCATCATTTTCAAGTTAATAATGAAGTTATCTTTCAAAAGGAGCTGTGCTCTGCTTAATTATAGTTCTGTGAGATAATTTGAGCAAAGCAGGTATCAGCAGCTCAGACTGTAAAAACCATCAATCAGTCTCTGCCCTCCAAACCGGATCAGTGGATCTGTAGTGAAAGTTTGTGTTACAGAGAATTAGTTTTACACCCAGCTGACCTCCTGGAGCTTCTTCTCCCTCCATCACATTCAGACCCTTTGAAATGTGACTCCTCAGGCTTTCCCAGCATCAGTGATGTTTAGTCGGATGCTCAAAATTTACATCACTGTCTTATAAAAATAAACTGTTGTAAAAAACTAATTTCAGGTATAGTTTCAAGCACTTTAACACATATCTAAGCTCTTATGAAGAACCCTGATGTGTTCACTGAGTGAACTTGTAGGAGCCTGGTCCAGTATGAACTTTTTGAGAGTCAAACTTTAAACAGCTGATATTCTGTAAATGACTGATATGAATATGAACCCTGAGCGCGTCTGGAGGTGATTCAGTCCTCCTCCTCATCTTAGTTCTAATCTGAACTTCCAGCTCCGATCACTGGAGACCGCGACCCGAGAGAACGAGCGGCTCCTGTTCCGTTAACCTGTCCGGGTCCACCGGTGGCGTCAGGAAACATGTGGCCGCAGCAGGCTGACCCTCATCGGGCTGCGGCGTCCCGGAGGAGCCGGGCGGTGAGAACTTGAGTAAAATCCTCTCACCTGTTAGGAGTGGAGAGGAGCAGATCCCGCTGAGCGGCTAAAAGCGCGTCGGAACGCGGAGAGATCCTCTCCTCTGACGGTCCAGCCGGATCCCCGGACCCCCGTCCGCAGACCCACACTCACCGGGATCCGAGTCGCCTTCTGCGGCCGCTGCGGCGCTCAGCCTCCGATGTATGGAGGAGGGGAGGGAGGGGGAGGGGAGGGGGAGGAGGAGGGGGGTGCCCCCTCATTAACAGCAGGGGAGACACGGTCACGCGCGTGCACGCAGATGTTCGCGCTCGGGTTCGCTTTTAAAAAAGATAAATCTGAATTTTTTTCCTCACTGGCTGCACTTTTAGTTGATTCTGGATGAAACAAAAACAGGGTGATGTTAGGGTAGTGTTCAGGAAAACTACGAGATAAAAGTATAAACATATAAAAGTTATATTCAGTCGAACTGCAATACAAATATAAAAAAGTCCAGCAAAGCAAAGAGTCCACACACCTCCGTTATGAGATTACACACCTTGATTTTCCAGAGGGGAGATGGTGAGGGAGACAGACAGCAGAGCACCAACATCCACATCACACACCCTGTGGAGACACCAGGTTGTGTTTAAACAGCAGGACTGCTTGACTCTTGACCTCAAGTCCCACTGAAATAATTTAATCTGATAAACTTTGGTTTGATTTGACCAAAAAGCAGGGGACAGGTTTTCTAAGGTTTTCAACCCTTTGATGAGCTAGCCACAGCCCAAGTGACACCGATCACTAGAGGCCATCAAGTCCACATCAGGGTCAAGTCCCTCAGGCGCCGGAGACAACTTCCTCCACTCCAGGCAGTCTCGATCCAGTAATGAGCTGTAATCTGGTATAATAATCTTGGGCTATGATGAACCTAGTGTCAGATTGTTAATCATTCAGAGATAATTAATCAGTCATCCATAGTAAATAA
This sequence comes from Callopanchax toddi, assembly GCA_006937965.1. NCBI lineage: Eukaryota > Metazoa > Chordata > Actinopteri > Cyprinodontiformes > Nothobranchiidae > Callopanchax > Callopanchax toddi. The sequence continues at coordinate 83,076 of SSNR01000682.1, read as the reverse complement.
TAAATTAAACTTGACCAGGTTTATTTTATTTATTTCAAAGAAACTCCTATTAGACCTTTCATGATCTTTATAACCACTTTGATAAAGGTGTTGTGTGTTTTATTTTGTTTAATCATTAGTTAAAATGTTTAATAATGAAACTGATTTATATAGAGTGAAATTAGCCATTGTGTCAAATTATTAACGTTTGTGAATCCTGGCATACTCCAAAGAGCCCATCTTTACTTCTAATCAAATATTAAAGCCAAACAAAATGAATATCCATAATTTTATGAATATTTCAATTTGGTTTGATTACTCAAATTTTTGAAAAACAACTTATTAAAGGCACACTATGTAACTCTTTCCTATTTTAATATATATTTATTGAGCTATTCTTCATGTGCTAATATGACCCTTTACAGGGTTAATGAAAAGTCACTCAGCCCCATCTGCTGCTTGTGTCCAGAATATAGAATACCTTTCAACTTCAGAGTCTCACAAAGTCACGTATCTCACGAGGGTTAGGCTAACCCAATGTGGCTAGCTGTTATGCTAGCACCTTAGTGTTTTTAGCTCATGATTCCTGATTTTTAAAAATCTCTCCCTGCTTGAACACAGCTGATTTCTTTGCATGAGTGATGAACCGCTCCAGTAGAAAGCAGTGAAGGCTGAGGAGACATTTAACAGTTAGATTTAGGTGTTTCTGAGCAAAGATAAAGCTAACGTTTTTACAAGAGTGATTTAAAACGGACATTAGGGGGTGCTAAAAAACAAGACAAAACTGCATAGTATGCCTTTAAAAAGTATATTGTTACAGCATAATAATGGGTTCACTGTCTAAAAGCAGTTACTTGTAAAAGTTATTTTAGTTTAGACATATTTTATAAGTTTTTCATGATAATTATTTTAGAATTAACAACATAGAGCTGCTTTATAACTTGTCCTATAATCAACCACTGAAGAACTGGTTTGGTTTTTTAGTAGACATCTCTATGTTGACCCTCTATCAGGTGTATTCCGAGTTTCTGTAGAGGATCACAGTGTAGGGAGACATTAGCACAATAAGTACGCTGTCCAGGGGGGCTGGGGGTCGTGTTACAATTCAGCAGTCAGGAAAGGGTGTGTGTGCACGCAGGCCACCTATTAAGTACCCCTGGTTTATACTGTAGGAATATTGCAAAGTAAATATCAGATCTTTCAGTTAAAAGTAAGTATTTGTGCTTACATTTACTTTTATGTTTCACAAATGTTAAACTCTAAATCATCAGTTCTGTTGGAGAGGAAGAAGTTTGATTTATTCAACGCCTCTCAAGATCATACTGTAGGTGCTTTACAGATAGAAACAGATGACTTAGATTTAGGATGCTTACCCTGTACACCCTCTGATGAAAAGGGTCAATTTTATTATTTTTTTGTCATATCATTACATAATTGCATAATAAAATAAAGCAGATGATTACATTGTTGTTATATTAATGCCTGCCAATAAATAGTTCAAAATGTATTAACTATATCTTGTATTATTATTTAATATTTTAGGCTTTAAATGGTTAAAATGTAAAAACAAGATAAAAGGAAACATGACACCTTTTTATTTGATTTGATTACAAACAACTCTGTACTGAGTGTTCATTTCCTGATTCTCCCCTTACAGTCACTTTATGGAGATTACGTTTTCCAACTTTATATTGGGTTTATTTCACTAACAGGTAAAAATAACGCGAGGCGAACCAGCCACATTGGCCCATAATTCGGCTCAGTGAAGCAGTGGATTTGGGAGCAGCTGTCAGCCTGCACATAAGCAGGACACTTGGCAAAATTATGCCACAGCACTCGCGGCCTACAGACCCAGAATTATAACAAGTGGTCCAGCACACAGGAGGGGAAGGGAGGGAGCCCTGTGCAGCCGGGGGCGACGCTGATGATGAACAGATGAGCTGGAATCAGAGCTGCAGCCTGATGAGGAGAAGGAAAGGGAGCGTGTGTGGATGAGAGCTGCTTCAGTCCCTCAGCAATTTGATCCATCCTTATTGGGCTGTTATTTACACACCTGCTGCCACCAGGACAAGGAACAACAACAACAACAAAAGAAAAAAGTCTTCTGGTGCATAACAATACAACCACATGCTCCAGGGCACTGGTCATGGGCGGAGCCAGGGGTGGCCAATGGGGTGGCCACAAATTAATCTTTGGTCACCCCACCACTACTTTGTCTGCAAAGCCTTTGCAGAACCAGACACATAAAGGCTTGTGTGTCTTCAACTGTTTCTTCAAGCAAATCCATGAGTGACCATGAAATATTATTAGAGCCACAGCAACTTGTCGCATAAAAAAGAAGTCCATTTCAGTGTTCCCCCTGTGTGTTACAGCTGGCCTCAGTCTGAACACTTGTTGGATAGTTTTAGGTCATGAAACACAAAGTCTTTGGTTTTAAGATCTAACAATTATATAAAACTGAAACAATGAATCCAAATGAAATATTTTCACAATATTAAGTATGAACTAGGGGAGGGAATTTAATGCATTCATTTTGATTAATTAATTACCAAAAAAATAACATGTTAAAAACATTAACACAATTATCGCAGCTTGCATTTGAAGCAAAAGGGAACACTTGTCAGAGCTCAGCGCAGCAGGGGCTGAGTCCTTCAGGATCCAGCCTCCGGAGGTTCAGTTCTTCTTCCTCAGCGAAAGCCGGAAGCAAGCGGCTGTGAAACTGGAGGGTCTAGCATTCAGATTTATTCCCGCCTCATCCTCACCGTCTGGTTTGGTTGTATGGGCCAGTGTTACCATGGGGACAGACAAGATAAGGACCTGACCCGTCAGCGAGGTCCGGGACAGGTCGGGTACACACACACACACACACACACACACACACACACACACACACACACACACACACACACACACACACACACACACACACACACACACACAGACACACACACGTCGGAAACGAGGCAGAAGGGTCTCAGGACAGTGGGTCAGTTTGAATACAGTCCTTACTACAAAGGAACTACAGCAGGAGCAAACCAGACTGGAGCAAAAAAAGAGACTCAGTAAAGTAACTGATTATTGTTACTTTAATACCCTTCTGAAAATGTACTTAAAATTAATAAATAAAATAATAAAGTACTGTACTTTTAGGTCTGTCCAATTTTAGCCTGGGATATTTTATAGTTTTTCTACAGTTTTGAACTGAAATGCAATTTAAATACAGTTTTCCAGAAATTCAAGTCCCCCACTAAAATTTAAATTTTAAATATAAAATAATTGCTTTTTGGGTCAAATATTCTTGTTATTTTAAAATACAATTAATTGTGATTGTTTAATTAATTACAAAGTCTGTAATGAAGTTGATTAATTTTTTTTAAATCGAGTCCCACCACTAGTATGAACAATAAAAAATAGCTACTATAATAAAAAATAGTATGAGTTGAAGTTAGTGCTTACGTTATGATTGTATTCATGTAACCTTTCTTAATGTTTCTACAGTTCAACCAGTGCAATTCTGGGTCACAAGCCTTTGGGTCAGAAGCTGAAACGTTTGGGACCCACTGGCTAAGGTACAGCTCTGTGAGGGATGTGACGCATCTCCAAAAAGAGCAAGCGTCAAAGTAGCTGTGCTGGAACAGGATAGTGTTACCAGTCAGTGGTCATTATGTTTTGGCTAATTGATCAATACAAACATGGTGCATTTTTTCCTCCATCAAAACCCTAAAAACCTTTTACTCTGACAATTATTCAGGGGGGTTATGAGCTAAAAGCTGAAACACTATTTCTGACATCTAAAAATAGCCTCCTGCCCTGGTTCACATCAAGATCTCTAATGAAACACAGCCCTCATAAAGGAAGAGCAGTCAGAAACAGGGATTCATTTATTTGAAAAAGATACAAGTTAAGTGATCTCAGAGAAACCTCTGATGTTACACGGCTTCCTCTGGGATGTAGGATGGCTGAAAGCGCCTCCAGCTGGTCTCAAGTTCAGCCAGCCCTAAGGTGAATAGAGGCAGTTTGACCAGGTGGTACAACAACTTAGATAAGAAGGGAGGGGGGTGGGGGGAGGGGGGGTTGTTTTTTTCTTCTCGTGCCAGCTCAGCACCTGAGCCGTACCCCACCCTGTGTGTCCACCCCCTACATCTTCCTCTCGGACAGACTAATGGGAGCTAGAAGCACCATTTATATTCCTGGACCCCCACTGGGACCCAGCCTCAGCTGTCTGATGGGCCCAGTCCACCCCCTGGAGGAGTTTGGGTGTGTGTTCTTGTATCACTGTAGACAAGATTTGTGCTTTCAGTAAATGTTTGTAATGCATTACATAAAACATTTGATTGAAAGGTGAATTTATAACTTTAAAGAGATACTCCACCAGAAAGTGATTTATTCCTCATAGTTAGATCAGTGGGCAAAAACAATTAGTAACCAGCCCAGATGCTTTCCTGATCCGGCAGTACTCCTTTAGCTTTAGCTTAGCGTAAAACACTGTAAGTGAATGGCAACAACTAGCATGCTAGTAGAATCCCTTTAAGTAAGGGATAGTTGATGTTTATACACACTGGTCACTTTATTAGGTACACCTTCCTAGTAGTGGGTTGGATCCCTTTTAGCCGTCAGAACTGCCTTAATTCCTCATGTCATCAATTCAACCAGGTGTTGGAGATCTACCTCAGAGGTTCTGGTCCAAGTTGACATGACAGCATCACCCAGTTCCATCCATGATATGAATATCCTCTTCCTTCACATCTCAAAGGTTCTGGACGGGGTTGAGATCTGGTGACTGTGGAGGTTACTGGGATTTTTGTGACATGCATCATCCTGCTGGATGGAAAAAACACATGAACTTAACATGTTTTTTACATGTGAACCCATGTGCAAAAACATGTGACCACATGGGAACACATGAACATGTTAAAAGTGTTCCAAATTCACATGGGAAACATGGGTTGCACATGTGTTTTACATGTTAATTTAACATGTTTTTAGATGTGAAAACATGTTCTTTCTCCCCATGTGAAGTTCACATTTTTTGTTCCAAATTCACACGGGAAACACGTCAAAAACATGTTTTTTACATGTAGTTCACATGGGTTACACATGTTCTCACATGTGATGTCTACATGTGAAGTTCATGTGGTTTTTCTGTAAGGGGTAGCATCAGAAGATGGGTCCACATAAAGGATAGAGATGGTCAGCAACAATACTCAGGTTGGCTGTGGAGTTTAACCTATGCTCAATTGGTACTATGGGTGTCATGAACCGTGGTCGGGTGGACCCAAAGAGGCAGAGAAGCAGAGGCAGGAGACGGAGGTACAATCCAAAAGGTTTATTAAATAACTAAAACTAACAGAGGACTTTGACAAAACGCTAAACTATGAAAAAACAGACTATGACTGTGACCATGACTTGACTGAACAGAAAAGATGAACCCAGGACGAGACAAGAAACAGAAGGGACTAAATACTGTGGGGAGCAAATCAATGAAACACAAAACACCTGATGATAATTAACACATGAGGGAGGGGCGAGAACAGGAACAAGGAACAAACATGAACCCACAAGACAAGACAGACAGGGGAATCATGACATAACCCCTCCCACAAGGGGCGGATCCCAGACGCCCCAACAGGAACCAGGCAGGGAGGGAGGAGGGGGAACAGGCAGGAGGGCCGAAAACAGCCCGGCATGGCAGGGCTCAGGGGGGCGGCCCGGAGGCAGCCCGGCGTGACGGGGCTCAGGGGGGCGGCCCGGAGGCAGCCCGGCGAGACGGGGCACAGGTCGGTCCGGCTCTGGAACGTGACTTGACTCGGGACCCGCTGGAACAGGGGCTGGACTAGACGTTGGAACGGGGACCTGGACTTGACACGGGGACAAGATCGGGGACCTTGACGTGGCTCGAGGACTTCGGGGCCCTCTGGAACTGGACTTGACGCGGGACCCTCTGGAACTCGACTTGACGCGGGACCCTCTGGAACTCGACTTGACGCGGGACCCTCTGGAACTCGACTTGACTCGGGACCCTCTGGAACTCGACTTGACTCGGGACCCTCTGGAACTCGACTTGACTCGGGACCCTCTGGAACTCGACTTGACGCGGGACCCTCTGGAACTCGACTTGACGCGGGACCCTCTGGAACTCGACTTGACGCGGGACCCTCTGGAACTCGACTTGACGCGGGACCCTCTGGAACTCGACTTGACTCGGGACCCTCTGGAACTCGGCTTGACTCGGGATCATCGGGACCTTGACGTGGAGCGGAAAGCGAGGCGTCCGACGGCGGGACCCTCGGTGGATCAGGGGGCGAGGCGTCCTGCGACGGGACCCTCGGTGGATCAGGAAGCGAGGCGTCCTGTGACGGGACCCTCGGTGGCTCAGGAAGCGAGGCGTCCGGCGACGGGACCCTCGGTGGCTCAGGTAGCGAGGCGTCCTGCGACGGGACCCTCGGTGGATCAGGGAGCGAGGCGTCCTGCGACGGGACCCTCGGTGGATCAGGAAGCGAGGCGTCCTGCGACGGGACCCTCGGTGGATCAGGGAGCGAGGCGTCCGGCGACGGGACCCTCGGTGGATCAGGAAGCGAGGCGTCCTGCGACGGGACCCTCGGTGGATCAGGGAGCGAGGCGTCCGACGGCGGGACCCTCGGTGGATCAGGGAGCGAGGCGTCCTGCGACGGGACCCTCGGTGGATCAGGAAGCGAGGCGTCCTGCGACGGGACCCTCGGTGGATCAGGGAGCGAGGCGTCCTGCGACGGGACCCTCGGTGGCTCAGGTAGCGAGGCGTCCTGCGACGGGACCCTCGGTGGATCAGGAAGCGAGGCGTCCTGCGACGGGACCCTCGGTGGATCAGGAAGCGAGGCATCCTGCGACGGGACCCTCGGTGGATCAGGGAGCGAGGCGTCCTGCGACGGGACCCTCGGTGGATCAGGGAGCGAGGCGTCCTGCGACGGGACCCTCGGTGGCTCAGGAAGCGAGGCGTCCTGCGACGGGACCCTCGGTGGATCAGGGAGCGAGGCGTCCGGCGGCGGGACCCTCGGTGGACCAGGGAGCGAGGCGCCCGGCGGCGGGACCCTCGGTGGACCAGGGAGCGAGGCGCCCGGCGGCGGGACCCTCGGTGGATCAGGGAGCGAGGCGTCCTGCGACGGGGCCCTCGGTGGATCAGGAAGCGAGGCGTCCTGCGACGGGACCCTCGGTGGATCAGGGAGCGAGGCGTCCTGCGACGGGACCCTCGGTGGATCAGGAAGCGAGGCGTCCTGCGACGGGACCCTCGGTGGATCAGGGAGCGAGGCGTCCGGCGACGGGACCCTCGGTGGATCAGGAAGCGAGGCGTCCTGCGACGGGACCCTCGGTGGATCAGGGAGCGAGGCGTCC
>SSNR01000682.1:28016-40161 GCA_006937965.1 Callopanchax toddi | reverse complement strand
CTAACGCTACTACAGAAAGCTAACCAAGAGAGTGTTACGGACTATATCATCCGGGCAGAAACCGCAATTACTGCGCTGAAAAATGCAGGAGAGGCACTCAGCGATGGGTTGTTAATTGCAATGGTTCTGAAGGGATTGCCAGAGACATTTAAACCATTTGCAATCCATATAACACAAGGTGATGACAAGATAACTTTCGGTGAATTCAAGACTAAGCTGAGAAGCTACGAGAGTACCGAAAAGTTTAATACCAGCCTCGCTGAAGACACGGTGATGAAAACGGGTGAATCATCTGTGAGACCAAAAGAAAATAAATACTTTGGAGGACTAACATGTTACACCTGTGGTCAGAAGGGACACAAAGCCCGTGAATGTAGATGGCAGAAAGAACAGCAGAAGCTATGGTGCTCCTACTGCCAGAGTGGCACTCACAAAGAGTCAAGCTGCAGAAGAAAAAGAAGAGATGATGTGAAACATGCAGCTGATGAAGAAAGTCATGCATTTGTTTTCAAGATAAGCGACTGTCTTGAACATGGTCTGAAAGAAATGAGGTCATTAAATGCGAATAATACCTTCACACTAACCACTTTACCAGAGGGTAAATCCACAGTGGGGGGAAGATGGGTTTATGTCATCAAAGAGAATGGGGATGGGACTGAGACATATAAGGCTAGATACGTTGCAAAAGGATATAGTCAGGTAGCTGGAGTAAATTATGAAGAAACATTTTCTCCAACTGCAGACATGACATCTGTTCGCACTTTAATGCAGTTGGCGGCACAGAATGATTTGGAGGTGCATCAGATGGATGTTAAAACTGCATATCTGCATGCCCCCATTGATTGTGAGATCTACATAGACCAGCCTGAAGGTTTTGAATTAAAGTCTGACAAAAGTGAAAAACTTGTGTGTAAACTGAACAAATCATTATATGGATTAAAACAGTCTGGGAGGAACTGGAACAAAATGTTGCATGATTATCTTTGTGAAAATGGTTTCTCTCAGAATGAAGCAGATCACTGTGTTTATACTAAACAAATGAATCAAGAGCGAGTTTATTTAATAATCTGGGTTGATGATCTGCTCATTGCAGCAAAAGATACAAAATCACTCAATGAGGTAAAAGAGATGTTAAGTAAACAGTTCAAAATGAAAGATCTTGGAAAACTCAAAACTTTCTTGGGTATCGAGTTAACACAAAAAGAAGGAGAAATAAACATGAAACAAACTAAATGTATAATGAAAATACTAGAAAGGTTTGGTATGTCAGATTGTAAAGCAAGATCAACTCCATGCGAACACAAAATGCACTTTGATGATGGAGGTGAACTTGTTGATGAAAGAAAATACAGAGAAATGGTTGGCTGTCTGATATATGTGATGACATGTACAAGACCAGATTTATCTTGGGTTGTTAGTAAACTGTCTCAGTATTTAGCCGAACCAAGAGAACAACACTGGGTAGCAGCTAAACACGTGTTGAGATACCTAAAGGGGACCACACATCAAGGCTTGTGTTATACAAAAAGTAAAGAAAAGTTACAGCTAATAGCCTATAGTGATGCTGATTGGGCTGCAGATGAGGGAGACAGACGCAGCACAACAGGTTACTGTTTTAGCCTGAACAAGATCGGCTCTGTTGTTTCCTGGAAAACCAAGAAACAACAAACTGTTGCATTATCAACATGTGAGGCAGAATATATGGCTCTGACTGCTACTACACAGGAGAGTTTATATTTCTTGCAACTGCTACAAGGTTTAGATGATGAATGTTACGTACCAGTGACAATATTTGGTGATAATCAAGGTGCAATAGCTCTGTCTAAAAATCCAATAGGTCGTCAAAGAAGTAAACACATTGATGTTAAATATCATTTTATTAGATCTGTGTTGAAAGATGGAAAGATCACCATTATGTATTGTCCAACTACTGACATGGTCGCAGATATTCTGACAAAATCTGTGACAAAATGTAAAATGGATAGACACAAAATGCATTTGTTTGGAAAGAAAAACTAAACAAGAAATGTGATTAGTTAACATGAGTGGGTTAATGGTATAAGAGCAAGTGGGGGTGTTACAATTCTGTCTTGATTACGTGTGCTCTTACACCTGTGTATGTGTTGATTGAACCAATCAGGAGTTAATAAAAGGAAGCAGTGGCTGACACTTGTGTTGACGAGTGCCTCTCTGCTACAACGCAAGATCGCTGTGTCTGTTGTTTGTTCCTCTGTCATGAGCTGCCGGATCATCGGTTATCCTTGTCTGTTAAGATGCAACCCTCAACATCAATCAATCATTTATCATCTATCCATCCATCCATCCATCATTATTCATCCATCCTGACGCAATCATCTTTATCCATCCATCCATCATTTATTCATCAATCCATCTGACCGTATATTAATCTATCATATTTACTTACAGTATATTCAAATCTATACACAGCTTGTGCACATGGGGAGTTCCTATTCATTAGTTTGACTCCTACCTCCACCTGTCTGCTTCGATCTCCTCCTCCCTCCTGCAGCAGACGCTGCATGACGCGCGCTTTCCTCTCTGCGCGCGAGAGAGCGAGCTCTCTAACTTCTGATGTTATTAATCTAGTCTGTTAAGAGCGACTCTTTATCAGGAAACTTCTCAGTTCGCTTCAGTTTCTGAGCGGCGCGCTGCAGGCCTTGGTTACTGTGAGCGTGCAGGACTTGGGCAGCGCACTCTACTTGTGCGCGCTCCTCCAACACTGTTCGGAACCACGTATGAGTTTGCTGCGTGGCCCAGACAGAACCGGACTCCTCTCTGCTCTGTCTGACTACAGGAAGTGAAACATTTGGCGCTGAGTGAGGTTTCTCCTCTGGAAAACCACCACTTCAGTCCGGGTTAAACATGCACTGTAATGCGCGTGTTACTGACATTGTACCGAGTAAAATATTACCAATTTTTTTTCTGTAATGCCTTACATTACTGCGTTACCGCAAAAAGGAATGCATTACAGTAATTAATTACTTTTGTAACTCGTTACTCCCAACACTGCTTGCCAACTCTAGGTTGGGAGAGAGATCCTGCCTCAAGTGGAGGAGTTCAAGTATCTCGGGGTCTTGTTCACGAATGAGGGAAGGAGGGAGCGGGAGATTGACAGGCGGATATGGGGCAGCGTCTGCAGTGATGCGGACGCTGAACCGGTCTGTGAACCGGTCTGAGCACCCAGGTCTCTCTCCCACTCCGCCCTGGACAGGTTCACAACATCTCTACTGATCACATCCAGATCACCCTCTAGAACAGAGATGGACTATCCTGGTCCTCGAGGGATGATTTCCATCATGCTTTAGAGGTTTCCTTGCTTCAACACACCTGATATAAATGTTGAATCACCTCCTCAGGTGCCTTCAAGGCCATCAAAAGCCTCCTAAGGTGGATCAGGTGTGTTGAACCAAGAAAAACTCTTGGAAATCTGACTCTTGCAAATATGTGAAAACTGATGACTGAATTTGATTTTTTAAATGAAAACTCAAGTCATTTATAGCCCAACCTGAATGTTGCAGAAAATCCATGCACATGTTGCAAAATGTTTGGCGAGGAAAACTGCTAGAAATCCTATATAATTACACTGAAAAAAGAAAACGGGTCTAACTTTAAAAAATTGAAGTAATCGGTCACATGTAATTAAATGAAGTTCTTTCAAAGTTAATTTATTAAGTTTGTTCAAAGTAAACTTAAAAAAATTAACTTGGATAAACCTAATTAAATTATTTGTGACTGATTACTTCAATTGTTTTAAGTTAGACCCCCATTTTTTTAGGTTACACCAATGTTCTCTTTTTTCAGTGTATGCAGGTTCATGACGTTTTTAGTCAATGCGACATGGACATGGTTGCAGATCCCTAATTTAGGCCTTTAGATAACTTGTTGTAAGAAGTGGCTCCAACTATTAATTTATTGTTTTCTTTTAACTAAATCTTTTGAATATATTTGACATTATACGTGAGTATAACCAACCCAGTTCAGCATATAGATCCATATATAGGATGATCTAGAGCTTGATTCAAATGTAAGTAGGCTGTTATGTCATTCCCTCAAACGTTTGCCCTGAAACTCTAAAAGTTTGAGCTTGAAGGTCTTATAGTTTCAGCATTTTTAATACTAATGCTGACTTTAGGACATGCATACGCTAAAATAAGACATTTATAAGGCATGAATTCAGAATTATGGCGCTGTCTGCATTTCTTTTGGTCTTTCCTCTTGAGTCAATGTCTAATGTCCATATTTTTCATCGTCAGGTCCAATAAAAAAGTGTGAAATTGAAACATAACAGGGTTTTAATTTGACTGAGGAGCTCTAAAGCCTACCCAGATCAACGATCACCACTTCATTTAGAGATGGACGGAGGATAAAGTGCTTCAATGAAGAAAAAAAGACATTTTCACAAAACTGTGAGCTGTTAGTGTAGGAATCAGACATGTGTGTTTTTGTAAAGTACAGAGATAAAAGACTGCTCTGTTTCAATGTGAGTGTTTTAAATATCAGGACATAAAATCTACCGGATTCTAAAATGATTCAAATCTATCCTCAAGAGTTAAAAAAACACAACAGATTACCCCACATCCTAAAGTCTTTAATCAGCCATGGCTGCTTTTACAGGATTTACAAGAGAGTGTCAGCTGATCAGATTATTGATTAACTGATTATTATCAGCTCCTCAACAAAAGCAGGAGTTGGGTCAGTTTGCTGGTCTGGAGCATACAGATGTGTGTTAACAGCAGCAACGACCTTAGAGAGGTAAATGTTGCTGCCCATCATTTTAAGGAAGGTCAAAGGTCATTTCTAAACAATCTGGAGTCTATCATCTAACAGTGAGAAAGATATTCAGAAGTGTAAACTATTTAAGATGGCTGATGATCTTTCCATCAAATTCAGATCAATGGTCAATACTTAGAGAAATGGAAATAAAACCCTAAAGCTCCATCTCAGACTCTACAGGCCTCAGCTAGCAGGTTAATAATAACAATAATAATAATAATAATAATAATAATAATAATAATAATAATAATAATAATGCATCAGTTTTATATAACTCTTTTCTAGGTCACTCAAAGACGCTTTACAGAGTTGCATTATTCATTCACACAGTCATTCTCACCAGTGGTGGTAAACTACGACAGACGTCTGTAGGTTAAAGGTCAAAGTTCATGACAGGACAATCAGAAACCCATCCATCCATCCATTTTCTGTAGCCGCTTATTCCTCCACAGAGGGTCGCGGGGCAGCTGGTGCCTATCTCCAGCGGTCAAGGGGCGAGAGGCGGGGGACACCCTGGACGGGTCGCCAGTCCATCGCAGGGCCACACAGAGACGAACGAGACAAACAACCACACACCCACTCACACCTAAGGACAATTTACCAGCCCAATTAGCCTGACAGTCATGTCTTTGGACTGTGGGAGGAAACCGGAGTACCCGGAGGAAACCCACGCACGCACGGGGAGAACATGCAAACTCCACGCAGAGAGGCCGCAGAGCCGGGACGCGAACCCACGACCTCCTTGCTGCGAGGCAACAGTGCTAACCAGCTGCGCCACCATGCAGCCACAATCAGAAACCTCTTCCCTAAAAAAAGAGGACAATAGGACTTTGTAAAGGTGGATCTGAATGAAGCACAAAACTGATGCAACAATGTCCTTTGGACAGATGAGGCCAAAGTAGGAATGTTTTCCCAGAATGCTTAGCATCATGTTTGGTGAAAACCATATCAGCATGTACAGCTTTTAGCAGCTGTCAGCACGGTGGTGGAGAGATGGTAGTTTGAGCTTGTTCTGCATCTCTGAATCCACAACAACCTCCTCTGGATGTTAAAGTGTTCTAGAGTTAAATCTGTCCAACAGCTGAAACTGGGACCCTACTGGGTTATGAGACAGGAACACAGCAGCAGATTACAGAAAACACTTTGTTGTTTTTGGTTCAACACAACAACGTCTGAATTATTGTTACTCTACGTCAGTGGCTCCTACACATTTTGGCTTCTGATCCACAACAGAGACTCGTGACCCCAACTGTCACTTGCAACATGATCCAAACACTGTTATTAAACTAATGAAATGAGGACATAATGACAACACTAACTAATTAGGTCTGATGATGGTTTAAAAGAAAAATTTAAATAAAAAAATTATAATTTCTAAAACTATTAAAGCTTAATTTTTATGAACACAAAGTGACTTTAATGCTAGCATTTTAAAAGTGGATTAAAGGGTTAAAAAATGATGACGTTTTGAAATTTGTTGTGTTTTAGTTCACTTTGAGTTTAGATTTGAATAATTTCAGACCCAGATGAAGATCAGGTGGTTTTCATTAAGTCCTGACATGTAAACCCTAGAACTGAAAGGAGGTGGACCTTCTTTCTTCCATGACTTTTTAATGTTTCTGTTCTTCCTCCTGTTCCGTTTTATTGGCCCAGCAGAATACCCAGTGCAGAACAGAAGGCATGTTTCTGTTTCATAAACAAGTGTTCAACTGGGAAACCTTAAGTACCATTAAGAAGCTTCTTATCAGCTTGTTGCGTACAGGCATATACTATATGTGTGTAGGAATACGTGTATGACTGAGTGTGTTTGGCCCTGGTCTGTGTGAGACTCCAGCTTTTCAAAGGGCCTGGAGGGACAATCAGAGGACCTGTACTCTCTCCCCCCTTTAACTAGACTTCTCCCCACTCACACTTTTCTTATAACCACCTGGTGGACGTGGTGTCTTTGTTCCAGACGTTTGAATCGCAGCAGAGCCCACACATTTGATTGGTTCAGTTATGCTAATGGGCCAGGTGATGTGTTCCCAGGACAGCTTGCTAGCATTGCTGCTTCTCGCTCTGTACTGGCAAAACCTGCAGTGTTTATTAAATAATAAAAAAATAAAACCACAAAAAGACAGCAATAACACTCATTGATGGATTTATTTGATTTTTAACAAATTGAACGTATTGTAACTTTTTTATTTTCATATCAGTTCTACCAAAGTTCTAAAGTTAAAGTACAATTTATAGTCACTTCATCCACAAGAACTACCAACCAATTAACAGAAAAGACAACATAAACCATCATAAATACCAGTGCAGTGTGTTCACATGCATGCACATTAAGGAATGTTCTGGTGATACAGTCTCTGTTGTTGCACCGCTCAGCTTCTGATCTCAGTGGAATGGCAACAAGTCTTTACTGGCAGGAGGCGGGCTCAGGGAGACCAACTACCAATGAAAATGTTCAGAGCTCCATGTTTACAATCTGAGTTTTTCTCTGACTAATTTATGACAAAAAACTTTAACATGAAAATAAATCAGAATGATTGGATGAATTTGAGCTGACTGGCTCTGGATCAGAACACTCCTCAGAGCTGCCTTCACTGTCACTGTTTTACTGAATTAATAAACACTCTAACACAGCATTTACAAACACTCCCAGCTCATTTTGCATCACCAGGATGTTTGGGTCGTTCTATAGTGGTGTTCTATCAGTTATTTATCTACACTAAGGACCACGCCCACCGGTGACATCACTCAAAGCAGGTGGAGTCTCCAGGAAGTAGTCCTCTGACCAGAGAAGTGAGGCCAGTTGTTTAGTTAACGGTGTTTATGCAGATGCAACAGGACGTTCAGTAGAAGTTTTTCAGATGTTTCTCATACTGAATTGTAGAGGTTTACTAAGTCCTAATGCATCACTTTGACACTTTGAGCAGGAGTTGTTTTAAATACCAATTAGGAGCTAATTGGTCACTGATCTGCAGCAGTGTCTTTCCTGTTCTGACTAGTCATGAGTATTGGTCTGGTCAGAGGACTACTTCCTGTTTGTAGAGACCCTGCCCTATAGGAATAAGAAGATCTGTGGTGGTGCACTGTCTCCCTGCACTGTGATCCTCTACAGAAACCAAAAAGGCCCACATTTTAATAACTTTAATGTACTCATGTAGTCTGGAAGTCTGCATGTAAAAAACAACAACAAATGCTATCAGATTAAAGCTGAGAAGTGGAGCATTCTTCTGCTGAGAGCAGTTTTTGAATCCAACGTCCCTACGGCTCCTCCTTCCAAATACCTTGACACGCCCGTGCGGTCGCGTGCACACGGCGCATTACTTCGGTTCGGTCTGTAAGCTGGACATAAACCAAAACTCTTGCTCAAAAACTACGACGACATTGTAGGGTTAAATCACTCAGTTATTTTCTCATAAAGTAAGAGTCTGCCCTCTCTGACCCTGCTGTGTTTGATTCGTGGCTTTAGAACAGCAGCTGTAGTTCTGAAGCTACAGGAACCGGAAATAAGAAAACGCTCGGTCCAGAATGAGTCCTCCACCAAAATAAACGTGTATCCTTGCCATTCTGTTAGGAGAAATGTTTAAAAATAAAAATAAATCTCTCAGCATCGAGGGAATGGAGGACTTTTTAGTAGAAATGAGCTCTGACTGTCTCCTCCATTACGGCTGAAACTACAGAGAAACACACGGAGCGTCCTGTACGAGAGCGCCCCCTACTGATACAGGTTTGCTTGATGCGCATACACATTGGCTATCAACACCAAATATGGAATTTTGAGTTTCATTGGCTGAAAAATCTCACCGGCAAGAAAAAATGCTAAGGGGTCTACAGGAGGAAGGAGGGTCTTCACAAGACTAACAGATGTTGTGGAACTCAACCCATAGATCATAGTTTAGACCTGAAATATCATTTAAAACATTTAGAAAACTTTGATACAGAGAAAAATGCTCCACTTATCAGCTTTAAGGTTCTGTTTCATCAGATACCTAATCTTATGACTCAGCTTCAGGGTGTCTCTAGAACCCTATAGCTGAGCACTGTACTGAATTTTCTAGCAGAGGAAATCTATTTCACAAAACCTGATTGCATATTCGCTTCAATGTGTTAGAAATCACATTGTAGTTGTGTGTTTTTTTCCAATTAAAAAGTTTGAACAAAAACTCTTGACGAACAAAACCCTCTCCTTCCCATAGCGTAATGCGTTTTGGCCTCAATGTGTAATTTTTGTTTGTATTTGATTGCAGCAGAGGAGGAAAACTGGGAGAACTGAAGCTGCAACAAACAAACAAACAAGCAAACAAACAAGCAAACAAGCCAAACCCAGAAAAATGAGATGAGACATGTTTGTAAAAACCCTAAAGACTCTTTATCTCAAACAAACAGATTTTCTGCTGCCACCCAACCCTCTCTAACCTCTCCTGCAAAAAAAGTGGCTTAAAATGGGTTTTCAGCATTTGTTGTGGATGGTGCCGTGTCCATGGCAACCTACCTGGGTTATGCTGTTCACATAATTTGAGTTTTTATTCAGTCCATGGTGTTAGCCAGTCATATGTCGGCTAATGAGCTCACTGTAACGCCGAGGACAGAACTGCTGCAGAGATCAGGGTGTGAAAAGAGAAAATGCTGACTGTGTCGGTCCACAAGACTGTGAGGCTCGTTTGTTGAAAGAGACACAAATCATCTCAGCTGGCTCCAGTCACATCTACTTTGACCTTGGTGGAGATCTTAGAGTGAAACAGGAAGGTGGATGCCACTAGCAGGAAGGTCCTGTAACACACATGGAAACTGACTCAGGGGTTCAGAGATGTGAGGAAGTCTGAAACAACATAAAAATTTACAAGATTTAGAGATACTTCTTAGCATCGTGACTTGAGGAGAAAGAATGTGAGGAGATAAGGTGTGTGGCATTCAGATGGGATGGTCTCCAAAGTGTGGGTTGGTACCCTTGTTGGGGTCATACAACACCAGGATCTGGAGAAGATCTCTGGACGTCCAGAGGGACTTCACTGCACTCAAGAAAAATATTCTTTAATGACGTTCACAGAAAACACAGACACACTCAGCAAAAAAAAAAAAAAAGTAGAATAAAGTTGGTTCTTTATACGCTGAATGACTTTGGGGTGTGCAGTAAACTGATGAGTCAGTCATTAATCCAGGGTTGAATCAGTTATTACCTTTGCTTTTATTACCTGGTTTAGTAGGACTCAGAATAAAAAAAGACTAGAATATATCGACAACATATCCAGTAGAACCAGCTGGTTTATTCCTTTAACTTTGACATCAAGGACATTTCCTTTGTTTCTTTTGTCATTTAAGGCAATAAGGCTTGTTATGTTATGTAAATCACATTTGTAAATATTTTATTCACAATAATAATAATAATAATAATAATAATAATAATAATAATAATAATAATAATAATATACAAATATTATTATTTAATATATACATATTATTATTAGGTAATAATGAAGTCAGAAAATTATGTTAAACATTTTAATTGTTCATAAGCTTTTTAAACTTTTTTTTTTTTTACCATGTAATAGTTTATTTTTCCAGTGAAGTTTAGTCATTGTTTCAATAAGAAATAGATAAAAATGTGCTCTACCAAATGGCTGACCTGTCCTCAATTTGCCCCCTCCTCGTGTTAAAACCAAGTTAAAGTGCCCATGACTCCATATTTAAATCACTTTATATTAAACAGGTGTAATCTTTGATGCCTCTAGATTAGCGTTGCACCATTATAACTCAAAATACGCTGTAATTATTTCCTAACGAGCAACTTGGAGATCAGAAGAATGCGCCGCCTTCCGGTTCTGCTGGGTTATCTGCTGGGTGTCAGTGCCGTCGCGTGAAAGAGAAACGAAAGTGAAACTGAACACTACACGGTCTATGGTCAATGGCGGCAGCAGCACTGGCGTTCTCTTTGCTCCAGGTGTCGTGAACGTGCATGTGGGAGGAGAATTTACCATATAAGCATGTCCGGATCACTATGACCTCATAGCGGGCTGGAGTGAAAAAAACTGTTTGAAACCTGGGTCTGAAATCTGGAAGAGCTTCTCACTGGCTGGACTAGGAGACAGATGGACGCCGTTTTTTGCTCTTTCTGGTGAGAACTCAACGTTGCAACATGATAGATAAGTCAGAAAACACGGAAAACCATGTCATGGGCACTTTAAACAATTGTTGCATGTGAGACTTTTATTTTGGAAGCACTCAGATGTAGCGTTATATTGTATAAAGTTGTATATATTGAATATTATTATTATAATTATTCTTAATAATTAATAATAATAGTCAAAACCTCGTAATTAGGGCACCACCCAGCATTTTCTTTGGAAGGTAAGCTGAGACAACCTTGAATATTATCCTATTTGTATTTTATTATCATTTATCATTTATCAGTCTGAATCTGAAAGAAGTAAGCTCGTTACCCATTTTCGATATGAAAAACACAAAAACTACTGGAAGCCCATTTATATTATATACGGATAAATTTATTTACAGAAACCTCAAAATGAACATGTTAACAGCAACAGCAAAGTTATGAATTTGACTTGGTAACCAGTTCAATTTATTAACAAGATGAATTATTGAGGTTAAATAAATATTAATGACTAATGTTTCAGAGTGAGAAATGGTTTACTAATGAAATTAAGCTAATTTATTGGCCTATGAAGGGAAGTTGAAGATTAAAGGATTTAAGGAGGATGGATGGATGAAGAGAGGTAAGTTTAGCTTGCTTTACCAGATTGCATCACTCTTAATAGCCACAAATGCGTTCATCACAGACCTTTTTGAGGGCTCCTATACGGATACACAAATGTAGCAGTGGTTCTGTTCCTTCCAACTCCTTCGAGGTTCTCTACCAGGTCGGAGTTGATTTGGTCACTGGATCAGGAGGTGTTCCTAGGTCACCACTCAGGTCTTGCAGGCAAGCTGGAGAGGATGCAGGTTCCGGATTTGGGCAAGCATGGCTCGATCTCTCTCATGGCAGGAGGATGTCTTCGTTTTAATTTAGCTTCAGATTAACGCCGTCTAACTTTTGGTTTCTAACGACGGATAAAAGAAAAATAAACTTTAAAACGTCTAAACTTGGTTAAGAAGAATGTAACGTGAAAATAAAAGAAAGCTTAACGCCGATAAGACTTGAAGTCTAAGAGTGTGTTCTTCCGGGAAGGCCTCATGTCGCAGCTCTGCACAGCTCCCTGGTGGGGGGGGAGCAGGGCAAGCATGCAGGCGAGCCGGTGAGGTCATCAGGTCATCTACGCAGAGAGGCGGAGACGAAGAGAGAGAAGCTAGTAGCGAAGAAGAAGCGAAGGGCAAAGAGAAGGGGCGAAGAAGAGGTGAAGAAGAG
>SSNR01000681.1:165548-191514 GCA_006937965.1 Callopanchax toddi | reverse complement strand
GAGTCCAGGTCCATCAGGATTTTCTGGTACACCTCGAACGTCCGCTTCAGGCTTTTTGGATAGCTCAAGTTGAGTGACCAGGTCATAAAGCATCACGCAAGCACGGCTGACACTCTGCAGGTTATGGAGAACTTCCATGTCTTCCAGCACAACACCAACATCAGCAAAGCGTCCGCCACCTGAACCATCAGGACCGTGACCCTCTGCTTGGACTGTGTAGATGACCATGGTCTTCTCTGCAATGTTTTCCTCAGCCGCTCTGGATTCAGTGTCCTGGAATATAAAAAGAACAGAACGATGAACTGTGTGACCTTAACTTGACCACCAAAATCGAAGCAGCTCATCCCTATAGGCCAGCCAAGTGTTCATTTGAAGATGAAGCACTGCATATATGTGTTCAAGAGAATGAGATGGATGCAAGTTCAAGGTAAAAATGACCTTAAGACCTCTGATCAGCTCCTAAAAGCCTGGGGAAAAAATAGTCATTAGGATGTATTTTGTATTCTTGATTATTCACACCCTGACTCTCAAATGGTGCATTTTTTCCATCAAGTTGACAACAACAATAAAAAATCTGAAACAAATCCTTTGAAGTAGTCTCGTTCTCACATGCTTATGGGTTGGTTCTCCACTGAGGGTAAGCTTTTGTGCTTCTTTAAGACGAAGGGACTTCTGGGGACACTGCTCTTTTCCCAATGAAGCCTTTGACCTGCCACAGGGAAAATGTACTGAAGGAAAGGAGGCAAACCTGTCCACCCTTCTCTCCCTCTCTTGTACCCTCTGCCATTTCTACTCACCTCCTCTCTCTCCTAAGCTCTTTGAGGGGTAAGGTTTACTCCTCTCCTATCCAACCCTCTCCAAACATTCTCACTTATTCCATCCTCCATCTCCTCCTTTCCCTCCTGACTGGAATAGTACACTTGAAACAATTCATGCTTCCAACTATACTACTTTATGACTTACCTCTTGATATCTGACTTTGGCTTTACTGACAGCCAATCAGAAGCTGAACACACCTGATCCAGGTAATCAACAGCAGGAACAACAAACAGAGTTGGAAACAAGCAGGACTGCGGCCCTCTAGGACCAGAGTTGTCTACCCCTGATCTGGATTAAGTGGATTTACTTCCTACAAAGTGACAGTTCTAACACCATTTACCTTGTGGGAATTTTACATTCTAAACAACCCAGTGGACTCAGTGATACTACTGGTGGTCAAGGTCAATGTGTCCCCATGTCCATCCCATTCTCATGAACGCCACATGCTATCAGGTACATCTAGATGGAAATTAATTACATCTGGAAAAAAGGACAGTAGGCTGACATAAATACCACGTATTCTTTAACCTGTGTGTCCAGGTCTTCATTGAGGTAGATGCTCAGACAGTTCAGCACACAAATCACGCCTAATGTTGATTTCTTCATTCTGAAAAACACGTTATGATTCCATGATTGTCTGGTCTGACGGTCCAGTTCTCCAAGGAATTTAGAGGTCAGAGGAACAGTTGTCAGTCGTATAAACTCCAAGTTAATCTGTAAAAGACAACACAGACAGGAAAGAGATATTAACAGTTTGTAAAGAAAGTCAGTGATAGACCAAGTGTTACTACACTTCAGATTACCTCACTGACATCAAACAGTGCTGGCCATCTGCTTTGAAACTCTGGAATTGGATTTCAAGTGCACAATGTAGGCCTACTAGCCTGGTAAATCAGACTATATATGTAGATATATAGAAAGTCTGCAGAGCAGAACTGACGGTCTAATTTACTACAGCAATACCTGATAAAACCCACACATCCAACATCGTCAGAGATCCAATTTTGTAGGCCTAATGAGTTTTTTTTTATTGTAAATCAAATCATTAATACTTTTTAACATGCTAACTCTAAACATTTTAGCTTGATATTTTAGACCATTTTAACATCACATGAACTGCAAATTAATATGAACTACATTTAAACTGCTACATTTTAATGTGAACATATTTTATTTTATACTTACAACATGTATGTTGCCACATGGAGGTGAGAACACAAGATTGGAGGAGAATCAGACGAATACCCCGAGTTAGATATCTGAAAAAATTGTGAAAAAGAAAAAAGTTTAATTGCAGATTTGCATGAATCACAGTGATGCCATATTTTGCATTAAAACTGCAGAATTTCGCCAAAAGGTAAAAAGTTTGCACCTTCCAAAACAACCCATGGAGTTCTAAAAATCAACTGATGTAAATTATGCTACATAGCCTAACTTGTTACAAATTGAATAGGCTAAATGTTGCAGACAGAAGTAATGCTTGCTACTGATTTTACTAGTAGTCTTTTTTAACCGTGATGATAACATGGCGGTTAAAACTGCCGATGGTTTAATTAATGCGTATCAAGCTGTATAACCAAGCCAGCAAAGATGCTGTAAAACAGCTAGCTTGTTAGCTATGATGCTAGCTGGCGCTAGCTGGTCCTGTAAAGCGACGTGACCAAGATATAACTGCATAAAATCATCACGAACTACATAAATTTGATCATAAATGCAAGCACTCGACACCCCAAGCCAATAACAAGTTTAGGAGTTGAATTCTTTTTCTTACAGCAAAATATAGAAGTTATCGCAGGTCTTTAAAGTGATCAAATCTCACATTTCTGATGTTAGAAGTTGATTCTTACCTTTTTCCTCATCTCTGGAGGTTTTATTTGAGGTCATGAAGTAACAGATTATCTGTTTAAGCTTGTATTTGACTAAAATCGTCGAATAAAATGCGAGCTAAACTAGTTTTGACTGTAAGCTTTGAGGACGTGTTGCTTCTCAGCGTTCTGGCGCACGAGCAGTAACCATGGAAACCGAAGTTCTATATGTAGCTTACGTTCCTTGTGCGCTCCGCTGTTTTCACGCACGCACGCACGTTTTTGGAATGTTTCCTGAAATTTTGTGTTTAAATCTAACTCCATTATTTAGTTCAGACTATGACATCATCAACAGCAGTCCAGTCTCAGCTGATTTTGGTGACACTAACAGTTTGTATTTTAAAAGTTATTCTTATCTGAGTGAATATTAACCAATAAGTTCTGTTGACGAATCAGCACGAGCCAACAGGTGTTAGAGGTGATTTAGTGACACTCTAAGTTATTTATAGTTTAATCCCATTCTAATACACATACAAATGAACCAAAAAGTGCATTGTTCTTATGAAAGTGTTCCTGCATCATCAGGAGGCAGCGGGTCTCTCCTGTGAATTTATAACGTCAGAGCAGTGGCGGTGTTACAGAATGTTTTTTCAGCAGGTGCTATGGGGGAGCTTAAGGTGCTGAAATAAGTGGTCATGTGACCCATCTGTTCTCTGCAACAGAGGGTCTACAACCCTCATGGCCTACTGTCCTGCAATGAACTTTTAGTGGATTAAATAAATGACCTTTTTCTGTAGAGTATTTTGTTCATTGGATATGGAAAAGTATTGCATTCACCCAAAAATAATAATAAAAGCTCTGTTTGTCTGAGATAACTTTTCCAAAATAAATAAAAAACGGTTCTATTTTTCTGAATTAAAGAGATAGTGGCCTAATCCCTCAGCATGTTCTGTGGCCGACTAAAAGGAACTCGAACATGTCCCGTTTGTTGAGTTTAATTCACTTTAACTATTTTATGGATTGAGAAACTGGAAAATAATCTTGTAGATGGGATTATTTTTAGTTTGTCGATCAGAGCAGACACCTGAGGGAATCTTCTGGATGTGGCTGTGTGTTTGTCCAGGATCAGTTGAATAAATATGGGATGCTGCAAATTTATAAGTTGATGCATTTGAAAGGCACATTCAGGCTGACTACGTGGTGACACAGGAAACAATCGGATTTACTAACAATCATAGACCCTAGAGTGCAGCTGAAACTCTCAGTTAAACTCCAGACCGCAAGGTGATTGACCACTCCGATGAATGATACACACTCCAGACTCTTATATGCAACCGCTCCGTGAGTTTATTTTATGTTTTTCCACTTTCAGACCACGTACAGCAGGATCCAGCTAACTGCACTTACATGTTACTTCCGGTTATTCCGGTCGGTCTCCTTCAAAATAAGAGTCCTTACTATAACATCAGTAAACATTACAGGTAACACTTTAGGCTATTATTATCTCGTTAATTCAGAAAAGCAGAACTTACTTTTATTTAAATTTTTTGTAAAAGTTATCTCGTTAATTCGGAAAAACAGGGCTTTTAAAAAAATTTTTCGGGTGAATGCGATATGCTTCCATACTTCCGTACATTGGAAAAGTCGATATTCAATAAGGTTTATTGTTTTTTTTCTCTCTCCAGGTTCGCTGAGCTGTGTGACCAGAGCTTCAGCTGTGATCAGAGTGTTTGGATATGAGGGCAGAGCTGTGACCGTTTCCTGTCCATATGATGGAGGTTATGAGAACTATGAAAAGTACCTGTGTAGGGATGACTGTTATGACAAGCGTGCAAGAATAAAGATCACTGACAACTTTTAGATACAGAAACACAGAAGTTAAATTTAGATTTAATAAAGATATAAAATAACAGCACAACAAGGATTTATCAGGAGTTACAGGGCTCTGTACTTTGGTGATAACATCTTCACACACATCTAAAAAATTTTTTTTAACACATTTTGTCATTATTTGCAACCAGGGTCCGAAATTAAATTTTTGAGTCACCGGCCAAGTTGGCCGGTAGATGATAAAATCTACCGGCCAAACATACTTTTTACCGGCCAAAATTCTAAATGATTTAGATCTACCCAAAGCACGTTATTCTATAATATTATATTATGTTAGATCCAAACAGAAAGGAATGAAACTTAATTAAATAATCATTAATAAAAACTACTTTTTAGTCATTTCAGATTTTTTATTTTATTTTATTTTTTTAGAAATGTTTTTAATGAACTCTCTTAATGAAATCTAGTCAGACTCCTTGTTTTCTCTCCATAAAATCTGCCCTCCTGCTTCTGACAGTCTTACAGCCTCATGTGGAGTCCCTTCATCGTCTTATTTCCTAGGACCAGTGAGTTCTTTTAGCGTACTGGAGGAAAACGGAGCAGCTCATCTGCGCAGATTCCGGTGTTGTGCTAAAATCTGCTCCCCTGAAATACTATGTTCACCTGTGTAGGAAGCGGATAAAACGCTCAGCGATTCTGTCAGTGTTTAAAACAAAACAAAAAAAAAAGAATAAAAAATGTCAATTTAAAATTTGTATTAATTTATTTACTGGGAACTAAATAAAGTATCAACTCTGACACGACTACGTGTTGTAGAAATCTTTTAGAAGTGCTGCGAAGCTCGCGGTTCGACATGGGGGAACAGACTTCTGCACAACACCTGTTGTTCCCTGTAGCCAGCGTCAACATCATGTCCACCGCCACCTCCAGTTCGCCACTTTTCATTAAATCTTCTGGTTGCCACTGGTCCTGGTGGTTTCTCTTCCAGTTCCATTACTTTTCTTTTTGAAGACTGGCTGACTCCAGTTCTAAACCGCCACATATCGCTGCTAGTTTTAACACGAAGCTAACTGCTGCTGCCTTGATGAACAGTGAATAGGTAGGAGGAAATGCCTCAGGGTGCGACTCTCGCGTTTCGCGTACGTCGCGTGCAGGCAGGAGAGGAGCGTCACAGAAATCCATCAAAGAGGACTGATCAACAGAACTAGTTTGGTGTTAAAATGTACTCGCCATGTGGCGGATGACGCTCCAAATTTTACTCGCCAAGTGGAGCAATTTGGTCGCATTTGGCGAGTGGCGACTGCCTATCTCCAGCGGTCAAGGGGCGAGAGGCGGGGGACACCCTGGACAGGTCGCCAGTCCATCGCAGAGCAAAATATTACCTTGTGTCTAATATATAAAAATTAGTTTGCTACCTCTAACTGGTCCCTTATGAGCCAAATACAGAGAACAAATATGGATGCATGTAACACATGTTTTATTCTGGTATATGTGGCCACAAATCATGGTTATATACTCCCTCTGTTTTTATGATTTTATTTTATTTATTTTTTTACTGTAAAACGCTATGTGTTATTGTGGTATGTTATCAATTTGTATGTAAACTGTTGTATGACTAAAGCTGTATTGATTGATTGAAAGTTGTAGGTAAACATGTCTACATGTCTACATCACGTGTCAGTGATGAGAAAAAAAGAGGAAGTCCAATGTTTGGGCTCGTTGTCGCTTTGGCTCCGCCCACTCCCCCCTCCCTAACATTCCACACATGCGGAGAAGCAACAAGCTACCGAACCAGCAACAACTAGCAGCCAGCAGCTATCTCTGTCGGGAATGAGGCGCATTAACATGTAAAAGTTTAGAAACATCGATCTCTGTCTTGAGTGGACGCAAGACCAACATTTGGCGAATCCCAAGACGGCCGACAAGACTATGGATTTTGTCTCGTTTTTGTAATTGGAAGTTTTTTGCGTAATTAAGAGCTTCAAATGTGCGAAAAGTCGCTGGGTCTGTCCTCGTCGTTGAACAAGATGGCAGCAACAGTAGCACCGATGCAGAGTTTCACTGTGGTGCAGATCCTCGGTGCTAGCCTGTTCTTTGACGCTCTGGGTGATACGATTTATTGGTCTTACTGAAGGTATGTTATTTTTGTCTAAAGAAAGAAACTCAGTCCGATACACTTTCTGTGTCTTGCTGGCGTTTACATTTTGTTTTTACGCTTCGTTTAGAGCTAGCCTGTTTGCTAACTTTAATCTTATCTTTCGTAGGCAGGTGTTAGCTCCAGAAGCTAATCGTTTTAAGTTAACTGGAGACTGTTAATTTTTTTTGTATAAGCGTCAAGTAAACCATCAGTTGTTTGGTTTTTAATTTTAACTCTTCTTTTGCTGTTTATTTTGTTTGAACGTGACAGTAAATGTACACACTTTTGATCATACGTCCCACAGAGTACGTTAATTATGCTAGCTTTGATGGTCAGGTAAACTTTTGAGTCCTACGAACTGTAATCCAAGGATTAATTGCCACAACAGAAGTTTCAACAGGTGTCTTGTAGGGTTGCCCATCCCCCAAACTCGCACGTATACACACACATACACACTCACCCACTCCACCCTTCTCGTCTTCCAAATGTAAACTGTCATCTAAATTGATCTGTAGCAAATTTTGTTTTTCGTTGTATTTTTTGTTAAAAGGTCTCAAATTTACTTGCAAACACGCACAGATACACCTCTATTTGTGTGTGTTTGTCCTCTGTGATGGAGCTCTATTTCAGGCTTGGATCTCGTAGTCCAGTGGGATATCAGGCTACATGCTTTGGCAGAAGGAATAACAGCTGAGACTGTGCAAGTGTCCCTCAGCCTCATGGCAGGAGTAGCAAGGGTGACATATTTACACCACACTGGCCCAATGGTGGTGTGTCTTTTGCTGTGTTGTCAGTAATTCTTTCTCAGTTGCATCATCAAGCTATTATCTGTGTTTGCCTGACTTTCAGTAGTGGGTGGTGATAAAGAGAAGCAATGTCTGACTGCAAACAACTTGATCTTTATAGCTAGAGGAACGATGTAATTATGTTTGTTGAAAATGTTGGCTGTTGGAAGTGTAATTATAGCCTCTTGTAATCTGAGAGTTACTTTTGCAGTGCTAGTCACTTATCTAAGTTTTTACACTTTAAAAAATATTAAGAATCTGTGGTTTAAACTATCATTCGTTTGTTAAAAGTCACTAGCTTAACTTGACAGAAGAAATGAGGTGTGTTTCTTTTATTGTTGACTTTCAGGCACACCTCTCTGCCTGTCTGAGCCTGTGAGTGTGTAGGCAGCAATACTTTGGAAGTCTACCATTTTGCAGTGGACTGTCATTGTAGAACACAATTTTGTGCTTAAAGTGATCAACTTTGCAAGTAGCTGGTGTGACATGTGATCAAGTCTGAATGTCACTGGAGTCTTAAGCCCAAACAAGGACAGTGTGTGGGTCTGTTTGGACACTTTCAGGAAGTGTTGAGAAGTTGGGCCTCTGTTTTCAGCTTGTTATCATGGTGGAAGTACCTGCAGGAATGTGCTCAGAAAAAAAATCAAAAGGCATTTTCAAGTTCTCTTGCTTAAAAAATTTATATTTTGAAGTTGGAATTATTTTGTTAAAGTACAAGAATCATATATAATCTTTGGGGTCATTGTGTGACATGTTTTGAGAATAGACTAGTGGGGTTTTTCCTTTATCTTTACCAGTTTGGCTCTGAACTGCCATTGTTATAACAGCTGCAACTTATGAATTAACTCAATTGGATCTAAAACTTCCAATAAATATATTGACTTACACACATTCTGTCATTGTGAGCTCCACACAGTAGCTGATTGATTGATCTGTATGGTGTGAGCCAATCACAGGCTGAGGTTTTTAAGGCAGTTGGTATAATTTATGTAATAAACACCATTGTATAGGATTTCTATTTTAATTCTATCTTTAGCACAATTAGAATTTGTCATCTGGATGATCATTTTATATAAAATAACCTAGTTACATCACTTATTTTGTTGCATTGTTCAGCTGTCACTGCAACTCACGGTATGTTGTTTGTAGCCACTTTTGTTTAGATGATTTCTGGTGTAGTTCTTAGTACAGGCTCAGGTTTTCTTGACAGCATCGTAACACGAGTTCTTCATGGTTCTTGAACAGAATACCAACAGTATCCCAAGCAGTAAGACTAGTAGAAGGTTAGTTAGATCAGTCATGAGTCACTGCAGTGCCATATATGTATTTATGAAGTGCTGCTGAGGTACACAGAACACTCATCACACTTCGTGGTGTATCGTTTTCCCCTCTAGGGTCATGTTTGCTGTGTGTGTGGTTTTACTTTGTGTGAAACTGACCCTTCAGCGTAGTGTGCAGGAACAAGCCATACATGCACTGGGCTTCCCCCATCTCCAATTACAGCAAACTAGTTCTCATTTCCAATAAGGGTGACACAAAGACAGAAATTTAGATTTGTTTTTGAGGTTTTTGGTTCATGAGGATACTCAGAAAAAGGTGGTTTTGACCACTTCCATTTTTGATAACAAACCAGGTTCACTGAGTATTTGTGTCAACACTTGTGGAACATGTGTTTTTTGGAAGTTGTAAATAATTTTTCCTAAACCTAAAATTTAAACCTTTTTAAAAACGTTTTTTGTTTGTATTTTAAGGTATGGCCTCGCAAGTCTTGGTTTATCCATCACACCTGCACTCAGCTCAAACAAGTGCCTTAGGAACCAGCAGCAGCGGTACCAGCAGACACACAGGTGAAGTCCACCGCAGTTACAACACCAGCAGAGCCTTTGAGCATCGACCCATGCCCAAGACCTATGTGATTGGAGTCAACTACGGTATCGCGTACCCCAACAACGTTGTCCCATCTTCATCCGGTGCTGACTTAGGAAGGCTGCACGGGGGGCAACAGCTTGTGGAAACTGAGCAGTGGGCTTTGCAGACTGCAGGCATACAGAGAGCGGGCAGCTGGGAAAGTCTTGGACAAGGTCCAGTGGGGATCCCAGATCAGCAGCCTGTTGACCAGCGCAGAGTCCCACAGGAGGAGAATCTTCAGGGAGAAGGTGCTGGCTTGGACTGTGGACTTGTGAATAAAGCTTGTGTAAGAACAGAGGAGGGGGAGGCAAAAAACCGAAGAGCACAAGAAAGAGGAGCATACGTCAGCTTTGTTGACTCAGGTGCCACTCAGAGATGTGAACAGAAGACGAGTGAAGGTGGGGAAAAACCGCAGGAAATCAATTGCTTTACAACCATGCAGATAGTGGAGGAGGTATCTGCTTTACCATCACTTCCTCCCCCTGTGGCCATGTTGCAGACCAGCACTGGGAACAATGGAGACACTGTCAGGGTTGGCGGTAGAGGGACACTGCCTTCTCAACACAACAGGGTCAATGCGGTGACAGGCATTGGAACTGGGGTTGATGGGACTGAAATCAGGCCTAACAACAGTACCGAGGTTGTGGCAGGTTCTACGCTGAGTAGGACTGGATCAGGGGATGGAGATTATCAGTTGGTTCAGCATGAAGTTCTGTACTCATTGAAGAACAGCTATGAGGTCTTGGAGTTTCTGGGTCGTGGGACCTTTGGTCAGGTGGTGAAGTGCTGGAAGAGGGGAACAAATGAAGTGGTGGCTGTCAAAATACTGAAGAACCACCCATCCTATGCACGCCAAGGACAGATTGAGGTGAGAATTTATGGGAATATAAAACCTGATGTCATTGTTTTAACTATAACTGAATTATCTGAAAAAAAATATCAGAACATTAAATGCAGCTTGTGGTACTTCCTAATAGTTCAGTATTTGATCTGACTACATTTTAAACAATGATCCTTTTTCTATTTTGTTCCTGGGTTTTTAGGTGGAGATCTTGGCCAGGTTGAGCAGTGAGAATGCAGAGGAGCACAATGTGGTGCGTGCGTTGGAGTGTTTTCAGCACCGCAGTCACACCTGCTTGGTGTTTGAGATGCTGGAGCAAAACCTCTATGACTTCCTTAAACAGAACAAGTTCAGCCCATTGCCACTCAAAATCATCAGGCCAATTCTGCAGCAGGTAAACTGTTGTTGCAGAGTTGTGCAATAACATGAGTATGTGATGTATCTGCTGTGATTCATGGAGATGTATGTCAAACTTTGCAGGTGGCGACAGCTCTTAAGAAGCTGAAGGATCTGGGTTTGATTCATGCTGATCTGAAGCCTGAAAACATCATGCTGGTGGACCCCTCCAGACAGCCCTACAGAGTCAAAGTCATTGACTTCGGCTCAGCCAGCCATGTATCCAAGGCTGTCTGCTCCACGTATCTTCAGTCCAGATACTACAGGTCAGGACCTCCTCTGTCAGCTGACTCTTGATTTGCTTATCATTCAATAAAATAACACCAGACACTCAGTTATACATTCTTATCTGGGTTTTCACGGTCACAGTCAAGTTATTGGCTACAATTAAGCAAATTGTTTGATGACTGTAAAACGTTTAATGAGGATTTGCATAGATTCTCATGCTCAGGCAGAATTTTTGTGTAAAGTCTTAAAACCTGAATGCTAATCTGTTCTCAGAAGTAGTCATATTTTTATGGAGCGACATTATCTTCAGCTGAGAATAAATTTTTGACCAGTAATGTTTTAACTTTGGTCACACAGCCTGCGTTGATTTGATCGTTGATTAGCCGTTGTATATACTGTACAGTGCCTGTAAAATGTATTCACCCTTTTGGAATTTTTGCCCTTTTATTGCTTTTTTAAATCAGTCATGAGGAATATAATTAGGCTTCTTTGACCAAAAACAAATCGTTTAATGTCAAAGGGAAAACTGATTTATACAAAATAGTGGCAATTAAATAAAAATATGTGACGTAAAATAAGTGACTGCATAAATATTCACCCCCTTTAAAGTGACTGACCTAATTTATCAAAGCCAATTGGTGCTAGTAGTCTCAAGTAATTATAGTATACAGACACTTGTGTCTGGAAGGTTCCTTCACTGGTTAATCAGTATACCTGGCTACCATCACAGCATGAAGACAAACTAACTCTCCAAGCTAATCAGGTAAAATGTTATTGAAAAATATAAGTCAGGATGGGTACCAAAAACATTTGAAGTCACTGAACATCTCTTGGGGTTCAGTTAAATCCATTTACAAGGAATAGAAGCAGTACAGCACTCTGTAACTCTACCTCAATCAGGCCACCCTCACAAACTTGAGTGTGACGAAGGAGACTAGTGAGAGTCTACAGGACACCTCGACTACTCTGGAGTTGCAAACTTCATCAGCTGAGACGGGAGAAACTCTGCGTACAACTGCTGGCAATGAGAAGGCCAGTTGAAGAAAACTCATCAAGTCTGGACTACAGTTTGTCAGAAGGCATTTTGGAGACTCTATAGTCAAGCTGCAGAAAGTTCTTTGGTCTGATGAGACCAAAATAGTCTCATCAGACCTGACAAGTCACTATATTTGGCAGACATCAAAAACTGCACATCACCACAAACGCACCATCCCCACCATGAAGCACGATGGTGGCAGCATCATGCTGTGGTACTGTGTATCAGCAGCAGGTCCTGGAAGGCTTTTAAAGGTAGAAGGTCAAATTGATGCAGCAAAATATAGAGAAATAGATGAGCAGCTGATTAAGACCCATTCACAAAGACTCCATGCTGTGATTACAGCCAAAGATGGATCTACTAAATACTGACTTGAAAGGAGTGAATTAGGGCTGGGCGATATGGCAAAAATAGAATATCACGATTTTTAAATTGTATTATCACGATCTCGATTTTATCATGATTTTTAAAAAATTATCAGCATAACTAAAATTACATATTTAAAAAGAGAAACATTGAATAAATAAACATATTTATTAAAATTAAGAACAGTCACCAGTGCAACATGTAAACATTTACATGTTAGGCTTATATTTACACATTAAAACCTTTTAAAATATGAAATAACTGATTTTAATTGTGATTATTATATAAACTCACCACTCGCAAGATGTAACCTGTGGCCAAAGCATGGCTGTCGTGTCCAGTCATTCAGATCCAGAATGAATGTTCACCATGTTAGAGTCATAGAGGTCATGTTTTCTTCTTCTGGTTCCACATCTCTAGAACCTCTCTCAGTCCTGCTGTGATCATGTGCTCTCCTGTGTGGTCTTCCGGAAAGGTTGTTTGCAGTGTTGCACTTTGCAGCTCCCAGTTGTTGACGAAATGAATGGTTACACTCAAATACGACTCAGATGTGCGACTGGACCAGAGATCGCTTGTGGAAGCAAAGAACTCCACATTCTTAATATTTAATGCAACTCTCTCTGGATTCAGCGGACATGCGCGGGATCGCGGTGTTTGAAAAAAAACTTGCAGGCAGCTGGGCAACTCGTAGCGCGGATCCAATACTTTTACGCTCAGGACACAAGTGTTTAACCAAGTGGAACGTTACCGCATCAGTCACGCTGTTCCATCGTTTGCTGTCTCTGCCGTGGGGAGTGAGTTTTGTGATGCCTCTGTTAGCGTTTAATGCTTGGAAGCACAGGCTTTTTAGCTTTAGCTGCTCTTGAGGTGTTGCCATCACTTGCCTTGACGCTCTCCTTGCAAATTATTTTAATTTGCTCTTTGTCGTCTGGTGAAAAGCCAAAGCAGTTCCATATAATGGAGGACGAGTTTCTCTTCGGAACCAAATCCTCATATTCGCTCTCGGCCGCCGCCATGTTTGTTGTTGTTAGGTTGTACACACGTGAAGGGGGGCGGGCTAATATCACCAGGAATCACTCTGATTGGTTTAACGTTAAACAAAGGTGTGATAACGTCCTTCGCTTCTCCGCTGTGTATTACATTTCACGGCCGTTTCGTGAGGCTTTCACGGCCGGTGGGAAAAATGGATGAATCATGATAAAACGATCTCCCAAAAATGACAGATCGTTAGACATGTAGATCGTTAAACGGTCTAAAATCGTCATATCGCCCGGCCCTAGAGTGAATATTTATGCAATCACATGTTTTTATTTACTTGTCACTATTGTTTAGAAATCAGTTTTTTTACTTTGACATTAAAGGTTTTTTTTGTAAAACTTTTTTCCAAAGAAGCCAGATTATGTTGCTCATGATTGATTTATAAAAGCAATACAAGTGTGAAACATCCAAGTGGGTGAATACTTTTTATAGGCATTGTAATAAGTCTCAGGAGAATTGATTCAAGTGAAATCTGTTAGATTACTGGTTGGTGCTGGTCATGTTTACTAACAGAAGAACCAGTTGCCAGCTGTAAATGAATTGGTTGGAGTAATAAAGCACAAAATGTCAAAAAAAAAAAAAAGGTTTACAGAGTAAAGAAAGATTAGATATGGTGTGAAATGTCATGTCATTTGTCTTCATAATATGCCAATATAGTGATCTGACTCATTCCTGCGGTTAGTGTATGTTTCCCACAGGGCTTAGCAAGGTTTTCTCTGTGTTCAGGCTGTGTTCATGCTTATGTAATATAACATGGACTGTATTAACTTGCCCACTCTCACTGGGAGTTTCCCCAACATTCCTTTCACTTTTGGCTTTTTGCCTGCTGCATTTTTCAGTCATTCTTTTCTGCATGCACACATGTTTTTGATGCTTGTCTGGATGCATGCTTTCATGTTGATGCTGTTTAAGTCCATCGTGCCTAATGCTCATTTTGAAAATCTAGAGGAACTGAAGTGTTTGTGAAAATCAGTGTCATAAAATGCTACAGTAAATAAGAGAACAGGCTTATGAAACAATACTGTTGTGCAAAAGAACTTCATTAAGTTGCTAAGCTGTAAGCTCATAAGCTCACATTGTGACGCAGGATATGTCACAGGCCTGTTTTCATTAAAACATTTCAGGCGGTAGAAAGCGAAACACATTTGTCATCAGGCTCTTCCTATTTTGAAATGCACTGTTTATTTGTTGGTAATTTACTGTGGTTATGTTGGTATTCCAAATTTAGGATATCCAAGATGGTTTCAAACCACATGATGGCACACAATTTATCTGCACTTTTACTAGACTGTTTCACCAAGTAGGTATTGTGAGGAAAAAAAACTGTTGCAAAATCTGCAAACATTGTGCAATTCATTGCACATATCGGGTTTGTCTGCAGCTGATGCACTGCACACACCCGTCATTCTACTTTTTACACTTCTGATTTTATTGGCCTGTAATGAACAGAGCTGTTTCTCAGTTATTTCGGCTTTGATTTTATAAGTGTTGTCCAAATACAGACATGAAATTTAGAGTTTCCTGTGCTGAAACGACCCCTCTTGGACTAAAACAATAAGCCTCAGCTGCAAAATACCGGCAATAATCGTGAGAGAAACTTCCTCATTTCAGCGTCTTTTACTTGGACCCTCCCTTGTTTGAAGGGCTGAGCGTGGAGCATGGCTGTTACATAACATGAAGGATTTGCTCTGCATTTGACCTGGTTAAGTGTGAATAAGTGCTGCTCATATGTGTCTGCGTGTCTTTGTTTCATGCAGTGAGATTGGAGTTAAATATGGGATGGCACTGAATTTCAGCGAGGTCACTCAGGACACTAGAAGCTAGCAAAGATTGTGGTTTGTGTAAAGCCACATTTAGATCCAGGAAAAAAACATTGAGACATTCCTACGTGTGTGTCTGGGTGTGTTTTTATGTGTGTCCCAATCTGCAGCAGCTACAGAGGCCGAGAACTTTGTGTCTGGACTGTTACACACACACTGGCATGCTTTACCATAAATGAACTTGGATGTGATGAAGGACTTCTCTGATTGTGTTTTATAACACTTCTAGTTTTACGGACTACTCTAGGGATCTTACAACAACTCACGATTCAGATTCTAGATGTGACAAAGTTTAACATTGGACTCCTCGACCAGTAACAAAAAATGGGTACCTCAGATTTCTTTAAAAGGAAAATGTGATTTCTTATTTATCGAGGCCTAGAAATAAATTAAATGACTACCTGGGTAGAGGCAAAGATATTTAGAAATGAAACGAGTGTGTCACAGCTTCTTAAAGGGACACGGACATCCGGTACCTACTCGTTTCTTTTCATTTTTTGAAATATCAAACATACGATTATGGGCAAAATCACACCAATTAGAGCTATAAAATTAGATTATTTTTGATTAATCGCCCAGCCCTAATTCCTGTTATTGTTTTAATACACTGCATACAATATGTTTCTGCCTCGGTATGGAAACATAGGTATAGTTGCAGCTTGGGGGCCACAATATGTGGCTCATGGGTCTCTTATTGGGTACTGGTGTAGTGAACCTTCGTCTCCAGTACTCATGGTTCATATGAGTGTACTGCATTGTTACCATAGTAAAGATTAACAGAAATGCAAGCCTTACCACTACAGTGGATCATTTCTTATTGTCATTATTCTGTTACAGATCAGGGATATTCCCAGGACTTTTCCCCTGAGATTTTTTCCCCTAAAGAGACAAAGAAAACATTTATGGTTTGCAAAGCTGGACTTTTTCAAACTAATTAAAGTTCAAATTGAAATCAAAAACTGTAAACTAAATTCTACGGGTAGTTTATTGTTCACGCGCTTTGAGAGTTTAAATGTTTTTGCAAGAAATGCTGTAAATGTTCTCAACACTTCCAATGAATTGATTTGAACCTGGTGGTTTAAATCAGCAGGGGCACACCTGTTATTAATATGGTGTTCTAATGAGTACACATCACCACATGAATTGGACAATTTTAGTGTTACTTTCTTAGTTTCTTTGTACAGGATTTTTCTGGGGAACTTTTGCGCAACCTGTGCGTTTTTCAGCCACAAAAATGTACTTCTTTGCTATGATTAATTGTATAATTATAACTTTTTGATGTCAGAGTTGTTGAACACATTAATATAAACACAGACTCTACCATCAGTATAGTAAAGCCCCCTATGATTAAACATTTTTGTAGGACTTCCTGCTCAGTCAATCACCATTAGTGCTTAATTTGATGATGCAATCGGGTGATAAGATTAGTGTTGTGTTCAGGTGCAACACTGAACACAGTGCTTGTCATGCTGTGATGTGTTGTTGCCATGGTAGCGTGACACAGCAGGCCTGGTGAGGTAACGGTTCTGTCCTGTGGGGGCCGGTGACGTAAAACTACCCACAATGAAAATGGAGCACCGAGTGTTGTGAATAATTCATGCTAAGAGATCAGGTGGAAGAAAGGGCGGCTATCACCTTAGCAGGCTCACTGATTTAGGTTGGTTTTGCTTAAGTTCATCAGGGTGTGATTTCTTGGTTACAGAGGTGTTGATTTACTTTTTGCACCTTGCCTCGTGGATGTTTCCTCAGCCGTGTCGAGAAGATTTTCATGAACGAGTCAAGATTTCCCACCTAAATGACCCCCAAGCTGACTTCTCTGTTAATGATTCACATGCATATTTTTACTCATTGTGTCAGTTTCACTCCGGTTTCACCAGAAAAGTGAAACAGTGGAAATTTCACTGGAGTTTAAAAGAAGTATTTATTTAATGTTACCCTAGCTTATTGTGACAGTCAGTGGATAAACGTAATGTGACATGGGAGCCCACATCCGCCACTGCTAGAACGTGTTTTGGGGTGTAAATAATAAATAAGCGCTCACAGGAAGAAGCTTGCTTACATCAGCATGGAACTTTTCCCCTCAACATGTCATTGGCCTTTTGTCCTGCATTCATGCCTCCTCCCACATTCTGGTCATTTGGATTTTATTTTATGTTTAGGGTGAATATAAAGTCAAGATATTATGGGTAATACAAAAATCCATTTTTCTCAATTCAAATTCAGTTTTTATTTATATTTTCACCTGTCATTAACCCAACCCGTTTTTTCACAACCTTCGTTTATTTCTCCACTGTAAAATCAGAGAATAGTTCACAAGTTTAAGTTTCATTAATGGCAACTTGAGAGAACACGTTGAAGGTATTTTGAAAACCTTCCAGCTTTACCTCTACCTTTCAGGTAATGTTCATTTTCTGCCTGCATTGCTCTGGTTGCTACACATGCTCAGTCTTGTGTAACACAAGACGTCGTCTCACAGACGAAGCTTCAGTAATGCTGTTGGACTTGTTTGATATGTGATAATCATGGATCAGCGTTGCTTACAGGTGTTAAAGAACATGGGTTCACATGACCTGGACTAAGCATTTTCCTGTTAAACATCTCTTGGTTGTCCATCGTTGTTTCTGTTTGCTGCACACAGCAGGAGTGTGTTGCCACATTGTGTGCTGTGTTTGTTCTTGTCGTAGCTCTGCAGTGTGACTGGTTCGTTCTGGAAGCTGGCCCGCCTGTGGCTCTGGAACGTTGGGGCTGTTGCATTAGCTTGTGTGAATGTGGTTTAGCCATATTAGTATATCAGGGAACAATACCACACAGACCTTCATTGCATGACGTTTCTGAATGCAATCCTTTGTGTAGCAGACATCCAATAAAAAAAAAAAAAAATCAGATAAAATCTAATCTGCACACCCGTTCGCAAACAGATCTCCTATGCTTCCTTTGTTTCAGTGAACATAGCAGCAGCTTAGGTTTTTTGATCAATCTGAGTTGACTGTGGTTTGATATGTGGCCATGCACATTTTAGTTTGCTTGCTTGAGACGGTAATGTGCCACTTTTTGATGTTCATGCCCTTTTTTTCTAGTCATGGTTGAGGGACTCCTAAAATCTGCTTGGAACCTGGAAACCACAGTTATTTCCCCAGACTTGGTCTTACAAATTCAAAAAATCTGAGGCAGTCTCGCCCTAGGCGTATTTTGTTTCATAACTGAACTAGTTCCTCTGCAGCAGCAATAGGAAATGGCAAAGTTTAGTTGCCTCCAGGCGAAGGAGGGCACAAGGTATGTGTTGTGTAAAACTGATGGGCTTGACATTTGTAGATGTGCTTTCCCATGCACGTATAGAATCACTCAGATGCACAGAGACCAGTGACTACCAGCCCCATACTTCACCCTGTAATACTGTTTCATTGTGATCTTGCGTCCAGTTGTTGCTCAGCAACAGTCATTTCCCCTGTGGCTGTCACAGCAGTGGTTTCTATTTGTAGAACTGTTGCTCAGCTGCTCTCTCCAGGTCTAAAAGTCCATTGTTTTCACACATCATTTCACACTATGCCTACAACACCACTAGTCCCATCTGAGATCTGAACTTCATAGCTCATGAACTCCCAAAGCTTTTAGCCACTGACTAAAATTAGTCTGTATACCATTAATTTGAGATGCATGTCTTTTTCTGTTGATGCTCTTAGTCAAGTTCAAAATAAATAAAAAATGTCTACTTTTGCAGTATTTAAAAGTGGAGCATGTTGGTAGATTTGATCCCTTAGGCTTCAGCAGCAGCAGCAGCTTCATTCTCTGAAAGTAGTAAAGCTTAGTACATAAATAATTTGAGTTCTTTGGTATCCAGATGAGCTCATGGTCGACTCAATGAGGTAATGTGACGGCAAAACAAACCCAAACCATCAGCTCTAAAAGCTGGTATGAGCTGTTTATGCTGATAGGAGGTATTTGGTATTGACTAGATGGGCTGCAGTGCATTATGGGTAAATGCACTTTGGTCTCATCTGTCCAATGAATGGTGTTTCAGAAGTCTTGTGGTTCATTCAGATGAAACTTTACAAATTTACAGTGTGCTACCATGTTCTATTTAGGGAGAACAACATTACTCCTGCAACTTTTTCCAACACGCTGTGCATAATCAACCTTTTTATAGTTGTCCTATCATTTTTTGGGGGAGGGCATTGATCTCTGACCTCAGGGTATACTTGCAGGTGTATCCACCCCGGGCAGATTGGCAACAATCTTGACTGTTTTCCACTCTCTATCTTTTCAAAGGTCATTGGTGATGTCATTTGATTTTGTCATTGTGTTAAAACACACATGCATGCTCCAGATCTGCAGCAAACAGCCCAAATCTCTGCTTTTAAAGGAAGGGGATTCTTTTATTATGAACAAACTTTTCATTAGAGTTGACCTGGCAAACCTTTGTGAACTTAATATATTTGTTGTCCTCTCTGGTGTGGTAGTGACCATTTTTCTGCCTGACTTTTTCTCTGCAGGGCTCCGGAAATTATTTTGGGCCTCCCATTTTGTGAAGCCATTGACATGTGGTCGCTTGGCTGTGTGATAGCTGAGCTCTTTTTGGGTTGGCCTCTCTATCCTGGAGCGCTGGAGTATGACCAGGTAACTTGTCTACATGCACAAACACGAAATGCAAACCACTATTACAAGTAAAGTGTACCAAGATATGCATGCTCTCAAGGATTAAAAAGGAGAACCTGGGATATTTGTTTTTATCCCTCATGATCTTTTGACTCTTTATGTCTAAAGTTCAGCAAATTCAACCTGAAAGGGAATAACAAGACTGAGTGATTCAGGAATTAGTCTTTTGCGTTGTGTGATTATGTTCCCATGTGTGGTCTAAACTTCACTACTGGGACTCTAACTGGAATCCCCAGGCTGAGGAGAGGAAGCATGGGAAAGGGCTTGTTCCACATTCACAGATGAGTAGAGGATTATCTTCTGTTTGGACACGGACAACTCAGTGACACGGTCGTCATTTTTTAAGTAACCTGTAACATTTGGGAAAACAAAGACTCTCCCAAGTGTTTTAATGAGTTTGATAGAAAAAGTAATTTGTCAAATGAAGTGTTTTGTTTATTTTAGAATGTCTCTTGAGACTGTTGAGTTCCTATAAAGTGGTCGTACTTTTATTTATTTTTTATCTGGTTCTTTTGTTAATTCTAGCAGCAGCTAGCTAGCTAGCTAGCTGTTTGAACAGTAATCCGTAAGAGATGGAGGCTCGCTGCTCATTGACAAGTCTGATGTGTCGCCAGGACACACTCTTGCACGCCCACGCGTGCACGCTGAGCCCCCAAAAGCACGCTGTTCTATGCCAAGGCTTGCTGCTGTTCCACTCTACACAGCAAAATGTATTTATAAACATAAGCCTGATGGTAGACATGTGCACAGTCATGCGCGTGCACACACACACACACACACACACACACACACACACGCTTTCACATACAGTTTGGTTAGTGTTCGGTGCACCATCAGCAGGTTCTCAGTCCAGTGCTCTCTGGCCAGCCCGTGTGTTTGTTCTAGGCTGTAGACGTGTGCATGGATTCACATGCAAACTGTGTGAAACGTTATCAATTTTATTAATCATTTCTGGAGTATTCATTTGATTTAAGATGGCTGATTGAAGTAAGAGCTCTCAGATTTGGGGAGAAACAAAAGCCTTTAAATGTTGATCCCAGAGTTTAACCTAACATATTTTCACCTCCCATCATCCAAACTTCCATGTTGGCGTTTAGAAGTCCAGCTCTGTGTAGTTTTAAAGCAAAAACATAAAAATAAAAAATCAGAATTGCTAGCTTGAAGAATTATCTTTGTAATGAGTTAGGATTTAGAACTGTCTGTTTGGAGGAAGTAATTTTTTATGTCAGAGATTCAAACTTTTCATTCTTTGGAACCAAAGTTCTTATTTTTCAGTAGTTTTTATTTATTTATTTTTACCAAATGCTCTTGTTTTAGATTTAACTGTCTTAGTCCTGTCAGAACATTCGACCTGCTTACATAGATTTATTGATCAAAACGTAGATTTTAGTCTGGAGATTTGATGTGTTGGTTTAAATTCTGGTTTTGTTTTGGCTTTCAGTGACTTTATTCCCTGTTTCTTTTTAAACATTTTATTGTGTTTGAAACAACTCTGATGGTAAATATGCTCAGACTGTTTTCTAAGTGAGATTTAGTCTGACATCATTAAAGGTTGTGTGAGTGATTTTTTAAATGAATTTTTTTATCAAATAATGATTTTAATTGTGTTTTGGTTATAGTGAAATGGAAATATGTGAAATATAAAATCAGACTCTGCCAATAAAAGGCATCTGAATGTCATTAATGCATTTCTTCAAGCTTGTTAAATTCGGTTTTACTGGAAACTTTAGATAAAAATCTCACTGTGCACACCATAACATGCTTGCATGTTGCAGATATCATCACAACCTGCTGTAGTTTATCTTTTCAGGAATGACTGTTTGCAGGTTTGCACAACCAGACTGCACCAGTTCAGCAAAACTAATTTACCAAGCTGATTGTGTTGAGGTGAATCGCACTCGAGTTGATGAATGTTTTTGACATTTTCTGCTCATTTTCTCTTTTCTCCCTATCTCTTCCTCCGGCTCTTCCTCTCTGTGCCCTGTTTCCTTTGTCGCGCTCTGCTCAGATCCGGTACATTTCTCAGACGCAGGGGCTCCCCACCGAGCAGCTGCTCAACAAGGGGACGAAGACCTCACGCTTCTTCACCAAAGAATCTGACTCCCCCTACGCCTCCTGGAGACTAAAAGTATCTGCTTTCTCTTCACACGAACACAATGTTATACACAAACCTGCCAAATAAAAGTGGTTAACATCTCTCTGTAAAGCACACATCACTGTGGTTGCTGTGTTCTGGATAGCAGGGACACAGATAAAGAGAGGAGGGTGAGATTGAAATGAGATGGCACAAGAAATTGATTGGAAATTCTTTTGAAGGTCCTTGTAATGTTGGCAGTAAAGTGGTAAATATCTACAGATAAAGCGGCTGCAAAAGCTTTTTAAAACCGATCAGAGCTATCAGCCTGAGGAATGCTCAAGGAAAAGTGAAACGGTTTAGACTAACCTCTAAAATAATAGTTTTAAAGCTTATCTCTGTACGACCTCTTCAGTAAAACTCTTTATGAACTATTTGACACCCAAAACTGCTGACTTTATTTAATAATTTCAATGTTTTGACTTCTCACTGTTTGTTGTTGAAACAAATCCTGGCTCACAGTAACTTTCAGCTTACAAGCTGCTTTCACACAGACTGTTCTGCTGTCCTGAGATTGTGTGTAGGCTGTGAAAACCAGACCCAAAAACATGTTTGTACCATAATCAAAACCAATTATATACTGTAACAGGGCTTGATTACAGCTGGGAGGATATTAACCCTAGTGTTCTCATTGTTTCTCCAGACGACAGAAGAGCATGAGAAAGAGACGGGGCTTAAATCCAAAGAGGCCAGGAAGTACATCTTCAGCTGCCTGGATGACATCGCACACGTAAGTCTGACCAGATGACCTCAGTTAAACAGAAATGTCTTCAGACAAAATAACATTTTATTAGGTTTTAGATGAATAATGTAATTAATTTAAGGTTGTTGCTAGTAAAAGATTGTAAATAAGGAAATTTCACAGAACAAAGTCAGAAGTTATTTTGAAATCTGGATGTGTGGCTGGACTCAAAAGCAAGATTTATCAGAAAAATTATGGTAAAATAATAATGTTTATTCATATAGTACTTATTATATATAAATCACATGGTGCTTTACTAAGATAGGTGAGACAAATGTAGACAGAGTTGGTACCAAAAAGCACAATAAATATTATGTTTGGAAACAGTTTACAGTTTTTATAGTAGGATCCATCATGCATCCTGTTACACAGCATGTGGACCCAGCTCTCAGACTCTTTAAATCCACATTCCGATTCTGTATTTGAGTCATCTTCACAAACAGCAGTTTATTCTTCCCTCTTCTTACATTTAGAATAGATTTAAAACAAGAACCTCAACTTCCTGGTGAATCAGTTTGTAGAGTTGGTTGCATAACAACTCTTCCTCTTTTGAAGTTATGTTTTGTGTCTTTATCTGGTCGTGTAGTGCTCAGTGTTTGTTACCTCGTAGTGGGAGTGGCCTGAGTACAGAGACATCCTCTTGATTAAAACACACATTAGTCAAGTTAGTTGTTCTCATGTGTTAGTTTTCCTCTGTTTCGCTGCCTCAGGTGAACTTGGTGCTGAGTCCTGATACCAGCGACATGGAAGCAGAGAAGGCAGACAGACGGGAGTTTGTGTCTCTTCTTAAAAGCATGCTGCTGATCGATGCTGAGGACAGGACCGTTCCCTCGTGTGTCCTAAATCACCCATTCCTCAACATGACTCACCTACTGGACTTCCCCCACAGTAACCAGTAAGAATGATAACAAACACTGGCTCATACATTATTTGTATTGTTGCCTTTTATGATGACTGACCATAATAAATCATGTGTTTACGTAACACAAATGTCCCTCTCACTCCCATGTTCTCCCCTCAGTGTTCAGTCGTCTTTCCGCATCATGGACATGTGCCACAGTCGGCCCAGCAATGCAGTTTTTGATGCTTTGAACCAGAACACGATTCATCTATCCCGACCGCCGTTAGCCCCCACCTCCAGCCTTCCAATGGGCTACAGCAACATCCCGGTCCACACTCAGGTGAGATGCTGGAGGCGTTTGCTTTATTCAGCAGGAAAAGTACCAGAAATGTTTCCTTGTTAGGTGAAATCGTTAGCTATTTGTGGACAGTGACCTGTTTTTAAGCCGTATGAACTCTAGAAATCACTGTAATAGCATTGCTGTTTTGTTATACGGGCTCAGCTCAATTTTTCTGTCTTTTGTTTTTCTTTATTCTCACCGTTTCTTCTATTCTCGTGTTCGTTGTCCTCCTGTCAAATGTTTTCCACCATCCCACTCCACCTCCAATGCTCCTCTGTTTCTGCCACCTTGTAAACATCTCCACTGCAGTCCATAACGCAGTCGGCTCCATCAGTGTTGCATCCTGGGATAGCG
The DNA here is from genome assembly GCA_006937965.1 of Callopanchax toddi. Classification (NCBI taxonomy): domain Eukaryota; kingdom Metazoa; phylum Chordata; class Actinopteri; order Cyprinodontiformes; family Nothobranchiidae; genus Callopanchax; species Callopanchax toddi. Next base: position 167,441 of record SSNR01000681.1, on the reverse strand, counting down.
CTAACCACAGGGAATGCTCAGTTTGGATGCAGTGATTCGTTCCCACCTGCTCTTCTTCTTTGTCCTCCCACAATGCAAGGTACCCAGACTGCACTCTGCTTTTTACAAGAAGTTCATAGGTTATTTAAAAATCTATTTGCAATTATTTTTAAATGTTTGCATAAGGTACTGTTTTTTTCTTTTTCTTTTTCCTTAAAGGTAACCTTAATCAACCAGCAGCCTATTCTGTCCCCATGGTAACTCAAGCCCCTCCCATCCAGCCTCTACCCGTGAGACCTGGTGTGATACCTCAGGTAAGATGCAAAATCAAGTAGAGGTAGTAGGGGCTTGTTCCAGCCTCAGACCCTGAGTGCATGTTTACATTCTGAGCCATGAGTACCGAGTAGCCAAACTACATAATCTCATGATTACTGCTGACTGAGGCCGCACCCATCTTCAAACTCAAACCCTCCAATTTGATCTCAGCTTCTCGTTTCAGAACTTGGTGTTACATTTCTGCTGATATAAAAGCCTGTTGAGACTCTAGCATCCAGACTAAGTTGAAAACAAAAAAGCACGAGAACATTTTCTTTATTTAAGATTGTAAACATGCTGCAGTAAACGTTTAAATAAATATTTGGAGCATCGCTGACTATTTAGAAGGATTTATCTACCAAATTCAGTCTCTGTTCTCATGCTTTTTTGACACTACTTTGACTTTGATGTGATCGACACTGATGGAGATAAGTTTGCACAACTTCTCGGATTTTCTTACTTTGTTCCCGTAACAGGCCTGGTCTAGTCGAGGCCAGCAGCTTCTGGTTCCAGCAGCGTGGCCGCAGATGACTCCTGTGGGTCCTCCCCCCTCTCACCCCCCTCCCCCACCTCCTCCCTCCTTAACCAGTGACACCACAGCTGGCCCACAGAGGATCGGTGACTGGGGGTGAGTCATCTAAACTTTTCTCTGTTTGTAAAACATTGATATTAAGTAAAATTGAAATCTATTAAAATTATACATGAAGTTGTATATTTATATCAGATTATTTTTACCTCTTAACAGGAAAGTGCATCCACACAGCAGCCACTTTAATGCAGTGATGCAGCAGTCTCTCCTGAATCAAATGCCGGCTCTTTCTGCTCATCAGCCAATCAACATCGGCATCGCTCATGTGGTGTGGCCCCAGCCAGCCAATAAAAGAAACAGACAAGGACACAACAGGTAGATTGTCATATCTTTAAAGGTGAAATCACATCTTTATTCATTTCTAATATATTAATTGTTCTATTTGAAAGGAACCTGTCCCACTCCAGCAACCTCCACACATCAGTGTGCCGATCCCCCAAAATGGCCAACGTTGTTGGACAGGCAGTGGCAGGAAGAGAGCAGCCTCCGAGGGAGGTGCCTCTGGTGGAATCACGGCGACCGGAAATTTCAAACAGAAATGAGAAAGAAGGCGGCCCAGAGCACGAGGAGCGGTGCTTCAAAGAGTCTGTGCCGAGTGCTAACAGACAGACAGATCTATCCCGGCAGCTGCAGCGAGACGTGGCTGTCCTTATGGCCGATACACCGAGCCCAGCTCCCAGCGTGATCAGCATCCGCAGCGACCTGAGTGATGACGAGGTGGGGAACGGAGGTCAGAAAGGGTGCCACCTGAATCAGTGAGTATAAATGTTATGTTATGAGTTATACATGGTAAAGACATTTTTGGGAATTGGGGGAAAATTATTACATTATTTTTTTTTTGGGATGCACGATAATATCGGTTACAGATAATTATCGGCTGATAATGGACAATTATGACGTCATACAGATAATTCCGATAATTAAAAATTCAGATAATAAAAAGCTCAAACTGCACACTTAAACTGAGGTTTTCCCCCTGACAATCCTTTCTTCACATGTCCCCCCCCCCC